>CAUYPK010162115.1:0-28805 GCA_963574355.1 Loris lydekkerianus
GCTTTCACATGAAGGCTATAACCCAACTATACCACAAGACTATGAGGAAAGGACCAAGGAAGGGGAAGGGAGGGGGGAGGTTTGGGTGGAGTGAGGGTGATGGGTTGGGCCACATCTATGGTGCATATTTTTATCTATAATCAAAAAAAAGAAAAAAAAAAAAAGAAAAAAAAATAAAAGGGTGAGGCAGGGCTCTGCCTCCCTTTTATGAAGGTACTAATCCCACTCTTAGCTCTTCTTGGAATTCACATTCAGAGTAGAACCCATCTTTATACTTTTGGCTTGTGGTTAAACTTTAAAACTTTTCTTCTTAGATTCCATAGTTTCTTTCTCCTCGTCTCCATTGAGTGTAGAGGGTTGAGGATAAAAAGCTGAGTTTCTTTTATGAGCTCGTGCTTCTGATACTGAGGACACACAGGTGAAAATAATGGAAAAAGATTTAAGAGCTCATAGCAGAAGGACTGGAAAGTGAAGAAAAAAATGTCACAAATATTAATTGGAAATTCTTTATTGGACTTCACATAGAAAGGTGCTAAGCAAATAAAATCAGGCTAAGACCACTTTCTTTTTATTTATTTATTTATTTATTTTTGTTAGTATATGAAATAACCTATTAATGAAGAAGCCAAATACAATACTGGAATGACCTACCAATGTAATGCAAATTACATGAGACATAAATGTCACAGAAAAAAAGTAAAAGACAAGGGAATACACGGCTTACTCAAGTCATAGTTCAGTTTCTTAACAAAATGCGAGTATCTCTTTTGGATATATCTGATATGTGAGTATGCTTCTGCACATAAGACAGCCTTCTACAATCATGGGATAATTAAATCATAATGAAAAAGTTCATCATCCCACCATTTTTGCTGGCCAATCTGTCTAATCCCAGCCCAGATAATTTGGCAACCTGCTCTCAACATTTCCTTAACCAGAATAAACATTTAGAAATAAACTTAGTAAAAGACCCTTTACATAAATACCAGCAATCATGGATTTAACAACTCCCCAGATAGGAAAGGTATAAAAGAAATGGATGATGAGAAACTAATGAAAAGAGTAGGTAAGATATCTTATGCCTGTGGTCCCTGCTACTCGGGAAGCTGAGGCAAGAGAATTGCCTAAGCCCAGGAGTTGAAGGTTGCTGTGAGCCATGACAGTACAGCACTCTAACGAGGGTGACAAAGTGAGACTAAAAAAAAAAAAAAAAATCTCAGATTCTCCCTGGGGTAGACCTTCTTCTCAGGTTAATAAAGGAAATGTCTCCCCACCCCTGCAAAAAAAAAAAAAAAAAATCCCCTTTACGCAGAATCTGAGATGGCTTAAAATAGCTGCTCTAGAGAAGAGCAATGCCTACTTAGCCAGATATAACATGCTACTTCTAAGTCCTATAAAGAGATGTTCCTGTGGCAGCAGACAGCTCAATTACCATGTGACTAGGTATCACCTTTTTTGATACTAAAGAAAGTATTCTGCCCATCACCTACATTTTGATTTATCTTATGAGATTTTCTTATTTTCCTACGAGCACAGGTATTTTATTCTTAAATGAAATACAGTATGCTTAACACCGCACAGTTCGATAGCCCTTTCACCCAGGGCCTGTTGTTTGGTTGCAGTTTGGTATGTGTTTTAATTAGCTTCCAGAAGTGCCTCACCTGGAACAGAACAGGTGGAGCCTCCAAGAGGTGACCACTTCAACCAGTGTTGAAGCTCGAGCTACAAAGCCCTGATCCCCGAAATGAATAACTAGACAAAACTCACTCAAAAGTTTAAAGTATAGTGGAAGAATGGTAGGATTGTGTTACAAGGAGCCATGTCCAACTCTCTCCTGTTTATTTACTTAATAGATGCATTGAGTGTATGGGGGGAAAATCCTAAAATCGTAACCCTAATATTGCACTCTTGCAAGATTGCCACTTGGGTCCTAGTGTATGTGGTGCTTTCATGAGTGGCTTTAGAGAAACTCCAGAAGAGCTGCCTTGGTTTCAAGCGAGAGGCCTAGGAAAGTCCATGGTTAGAGGGCCATGAGGGACAGCCATGTGAGGTCTGGGCTGGATTCTGACCACTCTCCAGGCCTTCCACTGGGAAAAGTTCTCTTTCTTGGTTTAGCTAACCAACCAAGTTGGCCTTACAAGCCATCTCTCTTCTTCCCATTTTGTCACTGAATTCCACAGAGGTATTTGTTCTTCAGAGGGGCGGTGGCTTGCTGGCCAAAGCCCCCCACAGCGGGCACTCCAGGCTGGAAGTGAGGTTTTGCTTTGCGTCAGAGGGTGGGGATTGGCTTCTAGGCTTAGCACAGTCAGCACAAACATGATATCTGCTCTTGCCAAAACTTGTGCCACTATTTTAATTTGGTGTACAGTGGGTATGTGGACCTCAGTGCATGACCCAGGATTCACCCTTGGAAGAGGAGCTGGTGGTGTGACAGCTGATGGGCTCCAGGCAGAGAGAGTTGCTGACAAGAGATAGAGGCCAAGTCTGGTGGCTGGAGGGAGGCTGGCATCAAGGGAGCATCAAGGTACTAGCCAGAGGGCAGGGGCTTGGCAGTAGAGAATCTCCTCAGTAACCATTTGTTTTGGCCTCTTCCACTTTCTCCCCCTTCCATTCCCTCCTGTCTTGGTTTTTCCCATTCAGCATCTTCTACTTCCTTCCCAGGTTCAATGGCTTCCTCCTCCCACCCACCCGATCCCCATGAACTTGTCCAGCCTGACTTCTTTCTCAAGACCAGATAGAGGATGCCAGTGATGAAGCTGAAGCAGAAACAGATTCCAGTCAGGGTGAAGCGACGGCCATGGTGCCTCGGCTCAGGGGAAGTGGTTTTAGAACTGTCTGCACAGTGATTAGTGTGCACGGATGCTCCAACCATAATGCAGAGCCAGCACACAGCATGGAGGCTCCCGGGAGGATGAACCGGCTTCCCTTCTCCGTAGTGAAGAGACCACATGGGAGGTGACAGAGAAGACGATGGACAGAATCCCGAAGGCCTGCACAGACTTGAGGGCATCTGGATTTCCATATAACAGGGTCCTATTGCAGAAACCATCCCCACAGTCTTTCCAATGACCTTCTGATGCATTCACAGACTGTGAAATCACCCAGACATTAGAAAGGTGTGGAAACACATGGCATAACAGCAGTGGCAATGTGGACCACAAAGAGACTAGCCATATTGGCTTTTTCAGTAACTCATAAACAAAGAGAGTTCTGGAGGGTCTCGGCAACAGAGGCTCGGAGAGGCTGGTGGCAACAGATGCTGGCAGCAGCCCTGGTCCACTCTCCTGGAGGCTTGCAACTGCACTCCTAAGACCACTTTCTAACTACACTCCAAAGTCCTATCTCTTCATACCATCACCATGGTGATTCACTTTCAACATTCAAATTTTGTAACAACATACCATTTGGTTCACTGCACTACTTATGAATTGACAGACATAGAGAAACCAAGACTGTGCCTGACACGTAAGCAAGCATTCGTCAAATAGGAGCTATTACAGCGGTTGCTACTTCTGTCATCAAGACACTTCCCAAATTTTCCTTAAAATTAGAGGTGAAGATATTACCCATTTGAGTACCTAAAGCCTCTTTATAAATAACATGAAGTCCATAATATACTATTTTATATTTATATTTTATTAATAATCATATTGCACATATTTATATGATAATATATTCATACAATATGTATTATATGTTTTATATGTTATACATTCATAATATGTTGGTATTGTACAATTACATAATGTCATTTATAATATTTCACATTAATATAAAAGTTTTGATAATAAATTTCACCTATAATAGTGAAAGTAAAAGAGGTATAGTGTTGTCCAATAGAGGTATAATGTGAACCAAAAGTGAAATTTTTAATTTTCTAGAAGCCATACTACAAAAGTCAAAAGAAACAGGTGAAATTAACTTTAACAATAATTAGAATTCCACAATTTTAACAGGTAGTCAATATGAAATCTTATTAAGGAGGTATTTTACTTTTCCATACTAACTCTCCAACATTCAGGGTATACTTTACTCTTATGCACATCTCAGTTTCAATGAGCCACGTTTCATATACTCAATGGCCACGTAGAAATAGCAGCTGTTGTATTGGAAAGGACAGATCTCGCAGGCTAATTATAACCGACAACGATAATTATGCAAACCGTCATTTCTTTCTACTGCCATCGTTGCCCAGAAACCCAAAGCAAAATTTCTTGCTCAGTTGTAGAAATTTTTTATTCTGAGTTCCTCTAAAATTTATTTCTCTTCCTTCTACACAGATATGAATCTTTTTTGTATGTTCTTTTAGACAAATGAACATACATTTCTCCTAACTCTCCTAATGCAGGAACATAACGTCGCTCCTAACTCTTAGCTCTATGACAGTGTGTGTGATGTGAAGGAAGAATTAATAAACATCAGCAGCAACACGTGAACTCAGGTTCCAAGTCCAATACTAATACTAATAACCTCACAGGACAATTGACTTTTGCTAGAAATAATGATAATAATAATTTACCTATCACTCACACTGTGTCAGGTTCAGTGCCACATGGTTCACTTGTGTCACACAGTGAAACGGTGGTGGACCTGTGACTGGAACCAGGTCTGACCAGGAAGCCGTCGCTCCTAACTCTTGGCTCTGACAGTGTGTGTGATGGTGCTCAGGAGCACTCCGTGGCACCAGGAACTTCACAGCACTCTGTCCTTTGGTCCTTGGAAGAAACCTGCGAGCCAGGTTTATATACTGTTCCCATTTTACAGGTTAGGATCAAGGCCTTAGCAGCGGTTCTCAACCTTCCTAACGCTGCGGCCCTTTAATACAGTTCCTGTGGGTCTTGACCCACAGGTTGAGAACTGCTGACTTAGAGGTTAGGCTCTTTAGTGAAGGAAGAGTTAATAAACATCAGCAGCAACACGTGAACTCAGGTTCCAAGTCCAATCACTTTCTGTATCCTTTCTGCTTCAATGATGTAAAATCAACTTTAAAGGATCAAGTTCTTTTTGGATATCAAAACATTATAAGGTTATTAATTTAATAGATACATTTTTGAGTATCTTTTATGAGCTAGTCACTGCCTCAATGCTGAGGATACACAAGTGAAAAAAATGGGGAAAGATTCAAGTGCTCATAATGGAAGAAGTGGAAAGTGAATAAAAATGTCACAAATATCAATTGGAAATTCTTTATTGGATTTTGCATTGAAGGTGCTAAGCAAATAATTACAAATAAACATATTAGACTAAGACTTGACAACTCACAGTGAGTGGTTGAGGCAAATGTCTCCATCAGTGGAGGTTTTTTAAAGTCAAAGTTTGAGAATGTGCCCAGGAAAATCACAAACCAGGTGTACCCGTGATTATTTTCTTTTGAAGAGGGATTTGGAAACTTCAGAATTTGAAGGGGAGAGGGTATGCAGAAAGAAAAAGGAAGCTGGGGTGGCGCCTGTGGCTCAAAGGGTTAGGGCGCCAGTCCCATATGCTGGAAGGTGGTGGGTTCAAACCCAGCCTCGGCCAAAAACCACGAAAAAAAGAAAGAAAGAAAGAAAGAAGGAAGGAAGGAAGGAAGGAAGGAAGGAAGGAAGGAAGAGGAAGCTGGGTGTAGTGGCTCATGTCTGCAATCCTAGCACTTTGGGAGGACAAGATGGGAGGATTATTTAAGGCCACAAATTTAAGACCAGCCTGGGCAATAGTATGTCCCTGGTTTCTACTACTACTAATAATAATAATTAGCCTGGCATGGTGGTGAATGCCTGTAGTCCCAGTGGCTCAGGAGGCTGAAGCAGGAGGATCACTTTGTCGACTAGGCTGGACATTTAGAAATTTTCCATTTCTAAAATTACACTTTTATACTTTTGAGTTCAAGGTGAAAACCATGTTAACCCTTGTCTTAAACAATAATTGGCAGAACCCAGAACCCACAGTAAATAATAATCAGTATAACCTGTGACCCAAAACAACATTTCAATTCAAAAGTTAATCCCCTAAATCAATCCAACTGAACTACTCTAGATAGGCATCTTTAGAGTGGGAGCTACAAAACATTAAGAATGGGAGACAGGGGGTGAAGGTCAGGCAGGACCTAAACCAGTCAGACCAGCCTCACCATGTCAGCCTTAGCCTCACAGACTTCGTCTTATTCTTACTATATGAGCTTTCAGTCTTGAACTCCTGAGCTCAAGCATCCATAGATTGGCCTTCTTGGCCTCCCAGAGTGCTAGGATTACAAGTTTGTGGTTGCTGTGAGCTATAATGACACCACTGCGCTCCAGCCTAGTCGACAGAAAGAGACCCTGTCTCAAAACACACCACACAGAAAGAAAAGAAAAAAGGGGTAGGGGGGTAGCAAGACAAATGGTTATCTTTCTGTGAGGCTCAGGAAATACCCATTTTCCATAAAAGAAGGTGAATGTTTGAAGACAAAAACAGAGTAAAGGAAGAATCAATTATTCTAAAGTCTCTGGGTGGGTGGGGTAATGATTTATTCTGGCCTGTCTGGGAAGATGAGCTTGGAATCAACATTACCAGTGAGGAATTGAACAGACTTTAATTTAGAAGCTAGATTAAGCCTGCAGACCTAAAGCTAATATTGGCTCGTCTTTGTTCTTGGGAGGCCTGCAAGGAATTTCCTTGTGAAGGATCTATGGAGGCATCTTCCATAAGTGCCTGAGTCCTGAGTCTTTTTACCTTCCTATTGGGATCTGGCCCATGGTAATGTTGGTAAGCGCCAAGCTTGGCCTTCCATTTTGCAGAAAGAGTTGGGGGTTGGTCCTGAGATGTTCATTTTCTTTTACAGACTAGATGAGCAAAATAAATCAGAAAAAATAATTCAAAGCACTTAGAACTCTGAGTTCTCTGCCACTGGCCAAATTCATCCTAAAATGTCCTATATGCCCTCTACAGTGTCCACACATGTTCCCATTAGCTGTCTAAAAGGCACAGGGCCATGACAGGAGACAGCCCCACACTGTCTGTCTCAGCATAAGCTGATACACAGTGCCATCAGCTAATGAACTCTGGCGGCTTACAGGACTCCTGGAACAAGAATTTACAGGTGCTTTCTCTAATGTCTGGAGGGACTGAAATGACCGTCAGGACAGACAACAGAAACAGGACGAAACCAAGCTGCCATAAGGACCAAGCACTCAGGAGTAAGCCTTGAATGGTGGGACGGTGTTGGGATTTCCTTCCTCTTCTTCGGGGCCTCATTCAAGCCCCTGACTGGGCCTGACTTTGACTGAGATGCCAGGTGAAGCACATATGCCCTATATGGGGTTAAAACTTACTTTTTCAGTCCTGAGCCTCTACCCACAGCAGTTAACTTTAGAGATAATAGCAGCCCCACCCCAGGGCACCGCAAAGTACTAATTCTTTAGATTGTAACTAGGATCCTAGACACGACATAGTTCTTGGAAAGATTGAAAAGGTTAATCAAGTCTTTTAGCCATTCTTCAGTCCTGAATTGTAAAACCAACAGCTGAATTTTAAAACAAGAGCTCCCATTCTTTTGCACACTGCCATCTCTGAGGATTAACCTTTGATATTTCAGACTTGGCTGGAAATTAGTTAATTGCTAGGCCTACTCACATTACTTGGAACAAAAAGTTGTTTTGGAAATAATGTTTGAAAATACCTTTAGGGTAGCACACAGAGTTGTTGGGTTTTGAAGATGTGTTTAGTGTACATTTAATTAATGGCAGTTTGACATGAGTCTGTCTTTACTGGTTTCAGAAGATACTGCATCTCTGGGACCCAGTGAGGATTTAATATACGCACAGAAACTATCACTCGGGTGTTTAACACAGCACTTACTGTACGATGGTAGACACAGGTATTTCTACTTAGCATTTTAAATAGGTTTTGAACATAAATAAGGTGCAGATCATTGGGTAATACAGAAGACAGGCCAGAATAAATCATTGCCCTATAAACATTCTCTAATGTCACGGGGGCAAATGTTCTTGGCAGAGCATCTGTGAAGAAGTCTGACCCTTCCAGAGCCCTCAGGCCTATTGTCACCATCTGCTTCTATGGGGACAAGGCAGCATCCTGTGTGGGAGGGTGGCACAAGCTTTTTTGTTCAAGGAATACAAGGTTGATCAAGGCACATTTTCCTCTCTGAAAATAACACGAGGTGGAGAATGGGCTTTGAAAATCCCTTCCTCTCTCCCATCCTAAATCAGGGAGACAGAGAGGCTTCCATGATGCTTATCACTTGGTGACACTGTTCTTCTCTACAGCTGTCTACTTTTTCACATTCTTCACACCCCCGTGATTCATCACAGCCGGAGGGAGAGCATGTAGCAGCAGGAAGTGTTGAGAGCTGGAGCCCAGAAACGGGTGACCACGTACAGCAGCCAAGCGCCCCAGCTCCTCTGCTCTCGGAGCTGCTTCTGGGTTCTGGCTGCAGGATGTGGCCGCTGGCGTCGGCTGGAATCCAGGCCCGGAGTCAGTGGGAACGGCTGGTGGACAGTTCACTCGCAAACTGAGCAGCTGCTGGCCAGGCCTTGAGCTGGCCGGGGAGGAAGGAGTGGAGGGATGTGGAGCAGAAGATAAGGACTCTGCCTCCAGGCACGTGAGACCAAAGTTAATATGATGGACAATCAGCAGTCTACACATCTCTGTTTTAATCACAGGACATTTTGGGGCATCACTTAGTGACATTAGTAAATGACAAGGTATCCAGACAGAGGTCACCAGATGGCAAGGAGATGAGAAAATGCAACAGAGAATGAGGAGGGTTTTGTTCTCCTGAAGGACCCTGGGAGTGTGTGGACGGGAAGTATCTGCAGGGCAGTGAAACAGAATCGCTACTTTCTAATATTCAAAAGCGAGCGTGGAAAAGCCTTACTCTGTGTTCTCAAGGATAAGGGTAAAGCAAGGTCAGGAGGCCGTGGCAGAAGGCCTGCCCCTGCCCCTGCACTTAGGTGGGGCCATAACATCTCTCTCAATTCCCACACCTGATTTTCTCCCAAAACCTTTTGGTTCTACCTGCAAGATGTATCCAAAGTTGCACTACTTCTATAGGCTATGGGCATGATCTCCACCACCAGCATCTCTCAGCTGGATGTGTTGCAAGAATTGCCACTCAGAGTAAAAACTGCCATCTTCTGAGGGCCTAGAAAACTGATGGAGACCTGAGCCTCTGTGTCTCTCTGACCCCTTCTCCCAGCACTCTCCCTGCCACCTACCCAGCTCCAGCCACCTGGCCTCCTGTGCATGTCAACATCCAGACATAGTCCTACCTCTGGGCCTTTACATTTGCTGTGCCCACCTTGTCACAGTCTCAAATATCTGCATGGCTTGTTCCAGCCTCTTCCCAAATGACACTTTCTCACAAGGCTTTACCTGAGTTCGCTACCTCAAACAGCAGGCCCTGCACAGCACAGCCCTCTGCGCCATCTTTCTGCATCCTGACCTGCAGATTTCCTTATAGCACTTTCTGTTCTTCCTGCTCCCCTGGAGTGTCTGCTGCATGAGGACAGAGGAGGTGCTGTGTTCCCAGAGCCTACAACGGTGCCTGAATGGTAACTGCAGCAATATTTGTTCATGAATACACAAAGACTATAAATAGCAAAAAGAATGTCCATCATGTGGCCACAGGCGGGTCCAGTGGAGCCTGGTGCTGCAGCAACCGCAGCCAGCTTGTCTATGTCACAGCACTCATGCGCGGCCAACAAGACTCAGAACCACTAACGGCTGCACACAGATGCAACATGCAAGCTATACCAGGTCTACAGAAAGAAGCACTTGCTTTGTCTCGGGCGAAGGGAGAGGCTCTAGCCCTTGACTTGTTTTCTGTTCCTGAGCACAAGATGGTCACAGTTTGAAGCCATCCCTGACCCGCCCCTGTGGGTGGGGTGCCAAGGGACTTCCCAGAGGAAATGGGTGCTTGAAGGTTGTCTGTCTGCTCTTTTAGAAATCTTAAATTACTGGGACAGATGCTCCAAAGAATGACACGAAGCTTCTGATCACTCCATTTATGTCGTGATCACCGGTGTTGGCTGGGCACTTTATATCCATTATCACTAATCCTCACAAGGGCCGCAGCTGTCACAAAGATGCACGTTTTAGTGAAGCGACAGGAAAGCAGTCAGGTGCGCTAAGCCCTCAGTCAGCGCTCTCTCGCTGCCATCTCTGCACAGGTTTAGTCCTGTCACCATTACTCTTTGCTACAAAGGATTTCCTTGCTAGTTATTTACAAATGTTACTTTTTTTTTTTTTTTTAAACACCACACATCTTAATAGACTTTACCTGTACTGTAGTCTACAAACCATGTAGAAAAACAAAAATCGACTTTTTAGTTTACACATGAGAAACACCCAGGTCACTCATTCTCTCACTTACTCTCCGTTTAACAAATATTCAGAGCTCCTCCTGTGCTGGCAGCAAGCGAGGCTGCGGAGATCTCACGGCTACTGACACAGAAAACAGTTCTCCTTCCACGTAGCTTATGTCCTAGCGCTGAAGACAGTAAGCAAGCAGATACGTCCTCACAGCATGTTAGAAAGTGACACCCACCAAAAGCAGAGCAGGGAAGGAAGGAAGTTGGGTGGGAGGAGCTGTGGCAGGGCGGGGATTGCGACTTTCAATAAAGTGGTCATGGGGGGGACAAGGAGCTCAGAGAGACTCGTGTATTGATTAATAAAAAGGACGTTGCCACTTTGGGGACTCTGCGTTCTACCCTGACTAAAATGGGGAGCTGATGGCTTGTTTTGAATAGAGGAGTCAAGTTTTAGAATGTGTTTATGTTTTAAAGGATCACTTGGTGCTGTGATGAAATCAAGGGTAGAACTAAGGGCTGATCTGGAGCCCACCCCAGGGATCCATATGGGAAGCAGCAGGGGCAGAGGTCAGGGTGGGATGGCAGTGGCTGTGATGTCTTGGACATACGATTACCAAATAGGCAAGTTAAGAGATTGCCCTACACAACAGATTTTCACTCAAAAAAATGACAAAGTCCTTTAACCATCTGTGATTCACAGGAACTCAATCTATACACATCACTTCAGGACATATTTTCTAGGTAAGCAAGGTATACCCCGAGTTGTCAGAAGGAAGTTATCAGCAGAAAGAGTAACACAAAAGCGTTTCTCAAGCTTACTTGGAACCTAGCAGGAATAATGCATACTTTCTTTTCTGGTTAAATTTTCAACAGAGAAATGTCCCCAGGAAGTCACCATGAATGGAACTATGGAAAGTGTGTCAAAGGCTCCTGCAGAGAGACCCCTGCACCCACGCCCATGAGGGGAGGAACTACTGTTGAATGTCTCAAGAGCTCAAGGAATTTGCCTTCAATGATTTTTTTGGACAAAGACGCCTCTAAGCTTACATTCTTTTCTCTGGGGGTTTAAATGACGCTTTGCAGAGGGGGGAGCCATTTAGAATCAGAGTCAATGCAGAGCGTGTTAGGGACAGACAGACCAGCAACAGAGTCACCAGTGCACTTGGAGTTGCTGCGGGGAGAACTCTGCATACCCAACAGACCAGGCAGGCCCAAGTCCCCGGTTACCCCTTTCTTACCTTGTTTAGCTGTTGCAACCGTGAGATCTTAGGACAGTGGTGATGGCCCACAGAAAGCATACAGCAGACACAAACTGATTTCTCTTTGATTCAGTAAGCCCATATGCATTCAAAAACCTGGAAAACAGTTTATTGGCAAAGACACTCAGGATCTGGGCTTTCTGTTTTCCTGAGTTTTTTGTTTGTTTGTGTTTGGCTGTTTTTTTTTTTAATCAATAAAGTATTTAACATTGTGTTCAGCTGTTTTGTGCTGCCATAGCAGAATACCTGAGACTGGGGTACTTGTTAAAGAAGAGAAATGCATTTTTCGCAATTCTGAGGGCTGGGCAGCACAGAGCCAGCTAATAGCAGGGCTGGTTTCCACCTCCACGAGTCACCTTGTCTGCTGCCTTCTCCAGAGAGCAGGGACACTGGTCACGTGACGGGGGAATGAAAGCACCAAGAGGGAGAACCCACTCCAGAAAGTCTTTTTAAAAGGCGTCAAACCCACCCATGAGGATAAAGCCCTCTTGGCCAAATCACCTCTCAAAAGTCCTACTTTTTAATACTGTTAAAGTGGTAATTAAATTTCAACATGAGTTTTCAAGGGGACACACATTCAAATCCTAGAAAATGTTCTACCGTTTTTCTCTTTTTATCAGTCCTGTAAAATGTCTTTCCTTCTTCTATAACATCAGGATTAAGCAGGACCTCAGCAATTTCACCTGACCATTCTAACTGGACTCATGAAGAAAAGATGCCCCGGGGGTGGTTAAGTCCCTTGCCCAAGGTCACACGTCTGGCAAGGACAGAGGTGAGACTGGGACCCAGGTTCATTGGTGTGTGCAGTTCTTGTTTCCTTATTAAATAACTTACAACAGGGGTGTCATTTAAAAGAAAAAAAAAGATTGCAAAGGTCAGATGCAGCGGCCCATGCCTATAATCCCAGCACTCTGGCTGGCCCAGGCGAATGGATTGCTTGAACTCAGGAGTTCAAGACCAATGTGAGCAAGACTGAGACCTTATCTCTATTAAAAACAGAAAAAGTAGCTGGGCATTGTGGCAGGTGCCTGCAGTCCCAGGTACTTTGTATGCTGTGCAGCTGGCACGGCCATAACTGGGAGGTTGGGGCAAAAGGGTCCTTTGAGCCCCAAAGTTTGAGGCTACTGGGGGTTATCAGGATGCCATGAAAGAGAGAGATTCTGGCTAAAAAAAAAAAAAAAGATTGCAAAAAGTTAAAGATGTATGGCTGATTCTTAATTGTGATCTAAGAGCAGAATATATACCTTTTACACACATTTATTGATGCTGCCTGTGTGCGGGGCAGTGCACTGACTCTGGGAATGAATAACGAAGAAGGCAAAGCAACCCCAGTCCCCCAGGAGCTCACAGTCTAGAGTGCAGTGATGATCCTACAGGGGCTGTGTGGTGCCTTATAGGAGCGAGACAGAGTTTTAAAGAGAGAGAGAGGAGGAGAGACATGGGCCTTCAGGGGAAGGAAAAGCCTTGCCCATCCTCTTCCCTCCCCACAGCACAGACCCTCCGACTTGAGTCTGTCTTCATCCACCAGCCTCCTGAGGGGATGCCTGCAGTCACCCTTGACTTCTTTTGCTCCTTCACTCCCACATCTAATAGTCATCAAGTTCAGCATATGACACCTGGAGGCTGTCACCCCTGGTTCCTCACGCCATCCAAATTCGCCTCTCACCTCAGGAGATGATTCTCTGTGTTCTTACAAAGCCCTGGGCACACATTAAGATTTGCATATTCCACACTGAAATAGCATCATGTTTCTAAGGCTCAATTTCCCTTGTTAGACTTTTTCTTTCCTTGTTGGCTTTTGACCTCCTGGAAGACACGGATTGCCTCCCTCATGTTTGTATGCTGTGCAGCTGGCACGGCCATAACTGGGGGCGGCACACATCTTCGCAAGAAAAGAATAGTTGTTGCAGATATTACACGCGGGTAATTCTCATCCCAACAATTGAAAATCGTATATGAATTAATATATGAGCAAGTAAAATAATGGTTCTGGTTTCCCAAAAAGTGACTCCCCAAAAGGAATACTTGTTTTAAGCTTCCTGAAAGTTGCTGATTTTAGCCAGACAGGTAATAATAATACCTAAAGTTGTCTGTATTTTTGAAACATGATGGTCCCCACTATTTCATTACCAAAGAAATATAAAATAAATATATACACTGTTTGGTTATTTTAAGTGCTAAAACACAGCACAGTAGCAGTTCTGAGTCATCACGTAACTTGTTTCCAGAAGGGTATGAGGTAACAAGCTGGTAGGGGACTGGGACCTGGGCCGGGCTCCGTGAAGGACACACTGCCCGGGCAGGCCATCATTCAAAATAGCAAGTCACCAAAACAACAGGCATTTACCTTCCCTGCCCTGCACACCCCTCACTTGGTTTCTTGTAAGTAGGTTTGCCTATCTTTAAAAGCAGTTACTATTTTGCCATCATGGGAAATTTAAAGAGGTCTTTGGAAGGACAGAAACCTCAGGAAGGGCCTGCTAGATCTTAAAACGACTGCTAAACACAGCACACTATCTACAAATAATCTTCAAAGTTTATAAATGAAAGTGGATTGCACTCTTCCAGCCACATGTAATCTGAACTTCAAATTACAAGGTATATGATCACTGTGCAGAAGTTTGTAAAGTCTCTTTTTTTGAGAGAAAGGAAAGGAAAATGAGCATTTTGTCATGAAAACTACCACATACACCCCTTCTCTTAATATAGCACACAGGCTTTAGTTTTAGTGACTATTTGGGGGATTCCATACTGCACTCTGGTTGTGTTTATTTATAATATGGGTGTGAGGTAAATCACACCACAACACATTATATACTTACATGTGAACCTTTCCTTTCTGCCCAGGACTATTTCTACCTTTTTCCTTAACTCCAAGTTCAAAATGACCTCGTCAAATTGTGATAAATGGTTACCTGAATGGCAAAGAACTTGCCTACCAGAAGTACCAAGAGTCTTCTCTAAGTCATCCTTTATCTAACAAATTGAATCTACTCTTTGTACTTCTGTAACCTTGAAAAAAAGGGGGAGGCTCAGCAAAACAGTTGGATTATTCCCAAGAAGGCTCCAGCACATTTTAAAAAACATTTTTAAATGAAATATTACACTTTAGTTTAAAAATGAAACAGTATAGTCCAGTGAAGAACTCATCTAAAAATAGTCTTCAGTGAATAAGCTTTCTGCCCATAACACTGCGGCTGTGTGTGCGCCTGTGTGCACATGCCCATAGGAGCTCCAAGTTGTACCGCATGATTAGAAAATAGTAATGTTAGCCAAAAAAAAAAAAAAAAAAATTAAAAAGAGAGGCTTTTGGTGAAGTCCTTTAACAAAAACTAAAACTTAAATGTTTATTGAAATACTTTCCAGAAATTGTACACATAACAAAATAATTTTGTTTCATAAATGCAAAACTTCAAAAGTTTTAAGATACAATCTAGAAAAACAAATCTAGCCTTTTATGTGTAGAATAAAAGCACTTAAAATGTTTTATAAAACCTACATATTTCTTTTAATTACTGATTATCTTGTGTTATGTTGATTCTAACCACGCTTGATTTCTCGATATTTTCTTCCTATTTTGTTTCTGTCTCCCTAGGGTTTTACTTTGTAGTAGGATGGTCCTTTTGATTTAGGGGAATTTGGCTGGGTGGGGGGGGGGGAGGAATCCGGGTAACTACATGTTATGGTAGTAGTAAGAGGTGAGTGAGTGAAGAGGTATTTTGGTATAATTTTAGCTATAATGGGATAACTTTTATTTTTGCTGGAATCATCAAATTATGAAAAGACATCTTTTATATAATTTCTTTAGCATTTTTCTTTCAAATAATATATATAAAATAGCCAAGAGACAAAAACAAACAAAAAAAAAACCATCTATGGAGTGTTCATGGACAGGTCACTGTCGGTTTACTGATTGTGTAAGGTGAAACTCTCCTTGTATGTGATGATCTATACACCTTCCCAGCTTAGTTAGTCACCTACTTGTAAAGCTGCATTCTTCCTGAAAGCACAATGCCACTTACTAGTAACAGAGTTGGCCAGAAGACCATCATCAAAAGCAACTATGAAAGTATCTCCAAGATTTAATTGATTATTTTCCCAACCTGGAAAGCAAACAAATAAAAACTATTTATTTATTCCATAACCATTAGGCAATAACTATTAAACTCCATAAAGTCAAAACTGGGGATACTCTGAAATTCTATATCTAGATTTCTAAGAACAAATGAAGTAAAGGAAACTCTGGGGCAGTTTCAATATGGGATGTTGGTTCCTGTTTCCTTTTGACTAGAAAAAAATCTTAGTGATACAAGGGGAAGTGGTTTAATTAAAGATGTGAATGAAAAATAAAAATATCATACCATGTTATCTATTACATTCCTTATTAGAAATACTGATGGATGTTTCATCTTTCTCCCGGACACTGGCACATTGACAGTTTTAAGTAATCTTTGATCTTCAGGTACATACGAAGTCATACAATTTGAACACAGATAAGTTGCATAAAATTCTCCTTTGCTTGGTTCTTGTAGGAAATGCATTTGTGAGAAACCTGATAGATTACATGTAGTTTTAAGAGTTGCTCAAATGCATACTGATAATTCTGATATTCGAAACGTATTATAGCCATATTGACCCCCCCAAAGCAAAGTGGTCAATAGCAAATGGGTAACAGCAGCAACCCCTCAAATCTCTTCAATCAGAAATACACAAAACATTTCATTTCCCCAGTGGCATTTTCTGTACAGCTTCAGAGAATTTGTCCTTGCCCTCAATTTTCTTATTGAAATGAGGAAGTCCAACTTATTATCAATTATACCTTAAAGTCTATATGTATTAGTTACTCAAATCTTCCTTTTAATAACACAGGGGTGAAATGTACCAAAATATAGTTGGTAAGGTAAAAAAAACAAAACAAAACAAAACAAAAAAAAACTACAAAAAACCAAGAACCTATTTTGCTCACATACTGAAAGAAAATATCTTGACAGAATGACTGTCAAAAAGCCGCCTGGAAAACCAGTCTAGGAAAGATAAAAGAAGTGTCAGTGATATCTGAGTGAGGACTTCCAGGGAGGGCCAGCTCCATGAATTATGATAAAGAAGAGAAAATAAACAAGGGTGGGCCTGGGGAGTATGATAAAAGCAATCGCTTATAAGTAATCTCCAAGAAAATCAACAGGGAGATGTTCTACAGGAGAATCAAGAAAGGGACATAGAAACCATTAGGATTTGTTACACCTTCTAATTGTAATTTTAAAAAAGGCTTAAATGATGAGGCAGAGGAGGCACCGCAGAATTGGAAGACGAGCAGGAAGACACCTGTGGAAAATGCATTTAGGGAAGACGAGGATGAGGTGCCTGAGTACGTCCTCAAGAATTCCTCTTCCAAATGGTCAGGGGCAGAGTGATGGTTACCACGTGCATATATGATAAGACAAAGAAATAGAACTATATTTGGGCCAAAACCAAAGGAAAACAGACACGCACACATACAAAAGTAGATAAATGTTAGGTCTACTACACCTACCACATTAAATGGAAGTTTTTAGGTTGATTTCTTCTTTTCACTTCAAAGCCTGCTTATAAAGCAGTTCAGTAAAAGGCTACATGGTTGGTCAAATTTAAATAATATCATTGCATGGTTTTTCTAATAGAATTGCTACCAAAATTGCCTCAGGCATTCAAACTAACACTCCTGATTCCTCTGGGTCTGTGACTCGCTGCTTGGTCACTAGTGTCTAATCCGTCCTTGCACAGAAAACCAGTCCCAACACAACGTGGCACCGAGGTGCTCTGGTGAGGTGCCCCATTCTTCTGGGGGGCAGCCCCACATTTCAGCACGTACAGGCCTGTCTCTGGGCCCTTCCCTTTCTGCAAAGACGAACTGCTGCTGTCCTGTCTGGAGGTGGGGGTAGCGGCTGGGGAACCCCTTGATTGCAGCGGGTAGAGGAAGGGCTGGCAACTTTCACTACCGATTTCCATGGACTCCCTTCTTGTTTCGTGGTCAACCTGGGCTCTGTGGAGCTTCCCCAGAATTCCCAGGCCACCCTTCCCTCTGCGTCCCCAGCTCATGGGTGTCTATAATGGGCCCCCCAGAGGTATCAGGGATTACTTCTTTCTTGTTTTGGCCCCTGGAAGCTCACCACCTCTCCCACCGATGATGACCAGCTCACTCTCATCATGGGGAACAGAAGGCTTTTGTGCCCACTACCCTTTTGGTGGCCTCTCTCGGGAGTGTGGTAAGCAGACATCTTAGCCAAAAGTTCCACAACGTTACTAGCACTTCCGGGTTCTAAAATGAATATACTGTTTTGGTCACTGATGCTATTACTTCTGCGTTTTGATTTGTCAAACAGATTTGAAGTTCCCAGGCCAGGATTATTTATAAGCCTTTATAGCCATAGTTCTAGAAATGGAGCAACTAAACAAGAAACCATCTGGCTAATTTTCAAGTTCAAAAAAGAAAAGTTTTTGAGCACCAACATGTGTTTACTCACCACATCTCTGTTCACGGTTGAGCCCGGGTCTTCCTTCATTTTTATCTTGTTTCCCAAACCCCATCCTTTCGTTGTGGGTGCTTCTCAGGAAACGTGCCTCCCTTGAGGCCTCTCTCCTCTCCTCCCTCAGCACATAGATACCCCCCACACACACACTCTGGTGGCCTCAGAAAACCTCTGATTGCTGACTCCCACATATTTATATTTCCCACACCACATTTGCACCCAGTACCTACCCGTGTGCATTCCCTAGTCCCTTTCCGGTGGTCACTCTTCCTGTGTACTCTTTTGTCAGTGAATACCCTCACCTTTTACCCAAATTAGAGACCTGGGCTCCATCCTCCACCTCTCCCTATCCCTTGCCTCCGCTCCACCCCGTTTCCCAATCCAATCCACCCAAGTCCACCCAGCCACCCACTTCCCTAGGTACCCACCACCACTATCCTGGCTTAGGCCACCGTCATCTTGCACCTGCATTATTTCAACAGCCTCCAACTGAACTCTTCCCTACACTATTACACTGCCTGGTATTTCGTAAAGACTTTCCTGATCTTGGTTTACTTCTCCAGCTTCATGTTTTTACAGTTCTTACCTCACAGGAATGATAAGTTATGTTTATTTCCTTCACACACACGGCTTTCAATTGCAGATACTCTTCCCTCTGGCTGAAAGATCGGCCCTTCCAGCCCATGTCCTCACCCTCATCATCTCTCACACCTTCTTCTTTCAGATCTCAGCATAGAAATGACACCAGAAGTCTCTCCTGACCACTCCCCCCACCAATGCTGGGTCCATTACTTCTTATAGACACCCTAACACTCCGTGCTTCCCCACCGGAGGTTTTAATACATGGAGTGAAACCATCTTTTTCCTTGTCTGTCTCCCCCACTCACCTGTATGCTCAGGGGGGACACAGCCCAGGCCTGCCTGTTCACCACTTCAGTTTCAGCCCAGGGCACAACCCACATACATTTGTTAAGAGAATACATGAAAGAATAACTAATATTTCATTGCTTTCATTTTAATCCTTTGTTTCCTGATACCTCTTTATTTCTATGTGAAGTATTTACAACAGTAACATTTTTAAATGCAAGTATTTCCCAAGATTAATTAATACATTTTGAAAATGTTGGAGGAGCTCTTATTTAGTCACTCCAGCTCATTCAAGTCTTTCATGACGTAACTGAACTAAGGAAAAGAGCTGCCTCAATCGGTCAAGTTCCCAAAGTGTGGGGCTCTTTAAAGAAAGGATTTGACTCTGTCAAAGAAGGGATTCTAGAGCTTCCTCAGATTACCTCTCACGCGGAGATTCCATCGCTAGTGAGGTGATTTGGGAGCTAGGAAATAGGCTAAGACACCTCGTAAGTGGGACTTCTAGATGCAGGCATAGATTTCAGCCTACTGGCCAGAGTTCCCTACACTAAACGGCATTTGTTTAAAGTTATTTCTTAAAGGGTAAGAGAAGTGTAAAGTGCATTTCTTTATTATATGATAAATTTACATCAAAGCGATCATTGGCTTTCTTCGTCGTCAAGATTTTCACGTGTACAGTGCTTATGTCTGTGTGTTGGAGGGGCTTGAACAAAAATCTTTTGTTTATAATAAAAAATCCCAGACCCTCTACCATTAAGGCTTCCACATTTTTTTCTTAGTGACTGCTATCCCCAAGTCAAGGGCCAAGCTGGTACCTACCATATTGCAGCAGAAAGCTTCTTCAAGGGGTGCTAGCTAGAAATCTATTCACTAATTATTCTGATTCTGCAGTTTACTAATGACAATGACATAAAAATGGGCTGTTAAATGCCTTGCTGAGCCCTAAGAAAGGAAATAGGAGACTGATCAAAAAAGACTCAGGACAAGCCGATCCTGAGGAGCAGTGAAGGAGTAGAAAGAGGATGGTTTTCAGGGTTGGATGTAATCTAAACTCTCTCCGTTACCCCTGTAAGCTTCACTCTGCCCATCTCCAACATTGTGTAGTGATGCTCTGCTTCAGTGGGTGCTGTGGGCATTAGAGGTCTTATATGGAAATATACAGTGCCTTGCAGCCACACAATAAATGACAGCCTTTAGTCCTTGCTTAGTCAGATGAGTTAGATGACTTGGCAGATAGATGATGAGACTGCTCCATGTGTAGGGCATATGAATCTCCCAACAGGGCAGTGCACAGGGCACTTTTGCTAGATGCATGCCAAAAGCAGAAGCATTAAGTGAAATTTTAGCAGGTTACATTACTATATCCAAAAATTCTTGCTGGATAGATAGATGTCCACTTGAAGAGGGGATTCTAGCATGATCCCGCCATTGGCTTCATTCTATTCAGTGCTATTTAGTGCTTTGTAACTTAGAAGAGGAATATTAGGAAGTGTGGGCAATATTTAAAAAAAAACAAGAAAATGAAAATTTGCAACAGACTATGAGGAAGAAATCTAACAGCAATAATGTCAAATCCCTGCTAATCAGAAAAATCAAATTTAAATAACAATGAGAACAAATGGTTTATGTGTGTAGGGCATTATTCTAGATTATAGTCAAATGTAATATGCGACATTGATTTAACCCTGGCCTAAAAAATAGTTGACATCAAGTATAACAGGCATTTTGATGATGATTAAAGATATTAGCATATAGACAGGGTACTAAGTAATAGTAGGAAGTTATTTTTAACTTTTAAAAGTATGTTGAAAGGATTTGTAATTATCTAAAAGAATATCCACATTTTCTGGGGTAATACATCAAAATGCAGGTGCCTGTTGACTTGGCTTCAGCCCCACTTGGCTGTAGACCTGCAACCAACTCCATCACCAAGGGACCTCGGAGGAGACATGCTCGTCTGCACCTCCACTAACGGATCTGCTGACCTGTCCCAAAACAGGCCTGTGGCCAGCTCCGGCCCACTCTATCAGTCTTGAGTTAGTCCTGCCTGCCCAGGAACCCAGCAACATCCAACCGAGCCTGATGGTGAATCCCAAAGCAGCCATGTGACCCAGCTCCGTCCCACTCTGCATGGCCCCAGAGGCACCTAAGCAAGGGCCTGGTGGGAACACACTAAGGGACCCAGCAAGAGCCACTCCCACGTGTGGTAACAGATAACAGACCTGCCATCTGAGGACTTACCAACAGACTGAGAAGCATCCTTGTAACTCGGCTCCATCCTGCTTAATCACAGTCTCGTGCTCAGTCCCATTTACTTGGAGATCCTGCAGGAACCCTGCCTTCCTGTACTCCCCAGGAACATGTTGATCCAACTGAAGACCTGGTAGCCTCCATGTGACCCGGCTCCAGCCCCACTCAGCTGTGATCCTGGAAGCATTGCCATCAGTCTGACTTGGCTGGAGGAAGTCTTTACCTGCTAAAAACAATGTGTAAAAATAGGAAGAGGTGTTTGCTCCTTAAAATGCAAAGACATCAACACAAATTTGTAAGGATCATGAAGAATCAGGCAAACATAATACCACTAACCAATCCCAGAGAAATGCAGACCTATGAATTGCATAACAAAGAATTATAGATGATTGTGGGTTTTTTTTTGAGACAGAGTCTCACTTTGTCACCCTTGGTAGAGTGCTGTGGTGTCACAGCTCATAGCAACCTCCAATTCTTGGGCTTAAGCAATTCTCTTGCCTCAGCCTCCCGAGTAGCTGGGACTACAGGCGCCCACCACAAGCCTGGCTTTTGTTTCTTTGTTGCTGTTTTAGCTGGCCGGGGCCAGGTTTGAACCCGCCACCCTTGGTATATGGGGCCGGTGCCCTACCCACTGAGCCACATGCACTGCCCTAGATGATTGTTTTAAGAAAGTTTAGTGAGCTACAAGAGAAGATGAATTGGGATTAATCAACAAAATGAGGAAAATAAGACATGAACAAAATCAGGAAAATAATACATGAACAAAATCAGAAGTTCAACAAAGAGATAAAAATCATAAAAAAGAACGAAATAGAAATTCTGGAGCTGAAGAATGCAGTCAATTAAATGAAAAAAATGCAACAGAGAGGTTTAACAGCAGACTTGATCAAGCAGAAGAAAGAGTCCGTGAACTTAAAGACAAGTCAATTAAAATTATAGAGGAGAAAAAGAAAATAAGAATGAAAAAGAGGAAGAAAACCTGCAGGATTTATGTGACACCATAAAGGGAACCAGCGTTCCATATTATGGAAGTCGCAGAAGAAGAGACAGAAAGAAAACTTTACTTAAGGAAATAACGGCTGAAAACTTGCCAAACTTTGGGAGAGATATGGACATCCAGGTTAATGAAGCTCAAAAATCCTCAAGGACAACTCAAAGAAAATTATACTAAGATACGTTATAATTATCAAATTAATTATAACCAAAAGTCAAAAATACAGAGTGAATTTACAGAGCAGCAAGAGAAAAGTGACTCATCACATACAAGTCCCCTCCCCACCCCTAAGCTATCAAGAAATTTCTCAGCATTAATCTTGCAGGCCAGGAGAAAGTGGAATAATATATTTAAAGTTTTGAAAAGCTAAAATTGCCACCCAGAATACTATATCAAGAAAATCTGTTCTTCAGAAATGGACAAAGGCTTTCTCAGACAAACAAAAGTTAGGGGATGGATGCGTTAATTAGATTGATTATGGTACCATTTCACTATATATGTACATTAAAACATTACATCATACACTCTAAATACCTACAACTTTTATTTGTCAAGTACCTCAATAAAGCTGGAAAAAATAACATAAATGTAAGTAAAAACCCCAAAACTATTGTGCATCAAAGAATATTATCAAGAACGTGAAAAGCAACTTACTGATAAAGCAAAACTATAGATAAATGTCTAGTATCCAGAATATATTAAGAACTCTCATAACTCCACAACAAAGAGCAAAATAACCCAATTTAAAAATGGGTTGAACTTCAATGGACATTTCTTCAGAAAAGACATTTGAATGGCCAACAGCATAGGAAGTGATGCTCAACATTATTAGCTGTTAAGGAAATACAATAAAAATCACAGGGAAATAATACTTCATACTCACTAGGATGTCTATAATTTAAAAATTTGAAGATAACAAGTGTTAATGATGATGGGAGAAATTATAATCTTGTATGTTGCTGCTGGAAATCTAAAATGGTTCTGCCATTAGGGAAAACAATTTGGAAACTTCTCAAACAAATTCAGTTAAACATAGAATTACCATTTGACCCAGCAATTCTACCCATAGGCATATATCTAAAAGAATTGAAAACAGGTACCTAAATACATATCTGCACGAGAATGTTCAGGGCAGCATTATCACAAAAGGTACACATTGGAGACAGCCCAAATGTCAATCAACAGACGAATGGCTACACTGGGTTTGTACACACACGGTCTATCATTCAGCCATAAGAAGTGACGTCTTGGTACCTGCAGCAGCACGGCTGACCCTCGAAAGCTGGGGCTGAGGATAGAAAGACAGAAAGCAACTGCTCAATGGATTTATTTTGGGGAGATGAAAATGTTTTGGCACTAGATAGAGGTGGTGGTCGCCATTGTGAATGTACTAGATGACGATTAATTGCTTTAAGTTGGTTCATTTGTTATGAGAAGTTTAGCTCAATTAAAAAAAACAAAACTGGGCGGCACCTGTGGCTCTAAGGAGTAGAAGCTGGCTCCGTATACTGGAAATGGTGGGTTCAAACCTAGCCCTGGCCAAAAACTGCAAAAAAATAAAAATAAAAAACAAAAAACCTTTCATGTACTATTTCTAAAAAAATATTAGAAGATTTGCCCAGGAAAAATGAGGAAGATGTGGGATCCAAGAAACAAGGAATCTGTGGCTGACAGGGGATGGACAGGCCGGCAAGAATCCAGGGAAGGCCCCACAGGGCACTGCTAGATCACCTGAGGGTTGGTGTATATAGAAAGGGTTTACAAAACTGATAGACATAAAAATAAATAAAAATTAAAAATTAAAAAAAAAAAAACTGATAGAAAATTAATTGGGTTGAAGTCAGTGAAAGTACACACTAGCTCACAGAAAAGAAAACATTTCTAGGGAGAAATGCAAAAGCACATTTTACATGACTGTTATAAATAGCATTTTCATAATTCATGAAAAATATGAACATTGTGTATTTGTTTAACTACAATTATAATTATATAGGGAACATACGAGAAAAAGGTGTGCGTCTATGTGGTGTGTGGTATGTGTGTGGGGCATAAAGTACGAGTGTCTGCTGTGGGCCTGGTATGTGTACTGTGCATGAGGTGTGTGTGTGTGTGTTGTGTTGTGTGTGTGGTATAGGTGTGTGCACGGTTGTGGTGTAAGAGTGTGTGCACTGTGTGTGTGTATAATGTGCTCTTGTGTAGTGTAGGTGTGTGCACGGTTGTGGTGTGTGTAGGAGTGTGTTGTGCAGTGTGTGTAATGTATTGTGTATGTAGTGTAGGTGTGTGCACAGTTGTGGTATGTGTAGGAGTGTGTGTGTCGTGTGGTGTGTATAATGTATTGTGTATGTAGTGTAGGTGTGTGCACGGTTGTGTGTACGAGCATGTGTGTCGTGTGGTGTGTGTAATGTATTGTGTATGTAGTGTACGTGTGTGCACGGTTGTGGTGTGTGTAGGAGTGTGTGTGCTGTGTGGTGTGTGTAATGTATTGTGTATGTAGTGTAGGTGTGTGCACGGTTGTGTGTGTAGGAGCGTGTGTGCCATGTGATGTGTGTAATGTACTGTGTATGTAGTGTAGGTGTGTGTACGGTTGCAGTGTGTGTAGTAATGCATGTGCCGTGTGGTGTGTGTAATGTATTGTGTATGTAGTGTAGGTGTGTGCCCGTTGTGTGCACGGTTGTGGCGTGTGTAGGAGCATGTGTGCTGTGTGGTGTGTGTAATGTATTGTGTATGTAGCGTAGGTGTGTGCCCGTTGTGTGCACGGTTGTGGTGTGCGTAGGAGCGTGTGTGCTGTGTGGTGTGTGTAATGTATTGTGTATGTTGTGTAGGTGTGTGTGTGCCATGTGGTGTGTGTAATGTATTGTGTATGTAGTGTAGGTGTGTGCACGGTTGTGGTGTGTGTAATGTATTGTGTATGTAGTATAGGTGTGTGTGCATGTGGTGTGTGTAATGTATTGTGTATGTTGTATAGGTGTGTGCGTGCATGTGGTGTGTGTAATGCATTGTGTATGTAGTGTAGGTGTGTGCACGGTTGTGGTGTGTGCAATGTATTGTGTATGTAGCATAGATGTGTGCGTGCATGTGGTGTGTGTAATGTATTGTGTATGTTGTGTAGGTGTGTGCGTTCATGTGGTGTGTGTAATGTATTGTGTATGTAGTGTAGGTGTGTGCACGGTTGTGGTGTGTGTAGGACTGTGTATGCTGTGTGGTGTGTGTAATGTGTTCTTGTGTGGAATAGGTGTGTGTGTGGTGGATATATGGTACGGAGTGGCACGATTGTGCATTCAAGTGCTGATGGTGCATTAAAGAGACAGAAATCCTCACAGTCCAGGGGGGGAGTGTGTAGGTAATGGTTAAAACTGAAAAAAAAAAAAAAAGAACCAGGATCTGATCTGACAGTTGTTTAGGGACTTAAAGGTAAATGCCAATGGAGTCAGTTTAAAGAGTTAGAAGTGTTTGCCTCTGGGGAGAAGGAAACATAGGCTTTTAATGGAACTTTCTGACTCTTCAAATTAGGTGCAAATATAAAATTAATTTACCAAAATGAATTTAATAAGGTTTGAATTGTGCCTGAGCAGATGGGGCAGGTGCGCACTAAATCATGATGGTGGCTGTGGGCTGGGTTAGAGGGCAGAGGAGCAGGGGTGGGGCTGGTGGGGGAGGTGGGACTGAGGGGTGGGGAGTAGGGAGGGGTGCAGGGGGAGTCCTAGGGGCTGGGTCGGGGGAGAGAGGATATTTTGGGTTTTCTTAAAAACAAAAAGTTAAAATGACAAAATGCTCACAGTTGTTAACTGCAGATTGTTGGAAAGTTGGCGAGTTGCTGTAGTATTTGTTCACTGTTTCTGCATATTTAACATTTCTTAAATTAACACACTAGAATAAAGCGAGTATTAGTTATGTAGTTGAGGGTGTGGAGCTAGTCTCAGGGCCCTTTGCACACAGGACAGCTGAGCTACTTGCTCAAAATGAATTGGGTTTTTAAAATGACTATTAGTAGGCTCAGCACCCGTAGCACAGTGGTTAGGGTACCAGCCACATACAGCGAGGCAGGCAGCTTCGAACCCAGGCCTGCTAAACAATAATGACAACTGCAACAACAACAACAAAATACTTGGACGTTGTGGTGGGCACCTGTGGTCCCAGCTACTTGGGAAGCTGAGGCAAGAGAATTGCTTAAGCCCAAGAGTTAGAGGTGGCTGTAAGCTGTGACGCCACTGCACTCTACCAAGAGTATAGAATTGACAGAAATAGGACCCCTATCAAGGCCTGGTAAGAAAAGACCCCAGGGCTGTGCCTTAGCTCTCTGGGCCACACCCAGAGGACTTCCCCAAGATTTCCCATTTCCAGGAGATGTTTTGTGGCAAGACCTGAAGCTCCGTGTGCTGCTTGGTCTGAGGGAGCTGCCTGCAGATGAGAAGGGCTGTCATGGAGGACAGGGGTGGGGCTGTCATGGAGGAGAGTGAGCAGGTGATGCCTGGCCCAGTGCGAGGGCTCCCCAGCCGTCATAACATTCATACCTCCCTCTCTGATGATGTGATCACATTCAATTTCTACCCACTAAATCCAACTCATACACTTGTTTTCTACTTCTGGATTCGAACCCACCAACTCTGGTGCATGTGGCTGGTGCTGTAACCACTGTGCTATGGGTGCCAAGCCCTGTTTTTTACTTCTGTAAGAAAGACAACAACAATAACAAATCAGTAGCCTAATCAAAGGAGCAATTTCCAAGGCTAGTGACATGCAGGGACTTCAGATATAGCCTCCTGTCATATCAACACAGAACGGCCTGCAGCTGATGGCTGATGATTCCATCTGAATGCCTGACCAGAGCTTCGGTTATTTCCTCCAATTTTTGGTGTTTATAGAATCACAAAAAAATTGCAATGTTTTAATTTTTGTTGCTTACTTAGCAGCTCTATGTAACTCATTTTCAAAGGTAAAGGGGTCATAGCAATGCACCACAGAAGTATAACCTTTGTGCAGTGTACTCTATATAGATATATGAACAAATACATACTTATACTCTCATATACATACACACATATACATATGGAGATTTCTAGATGGGATAGAATTTTTAAAAATTGGAGCGTTTTCCAGTTATTAAGCATATCAGCTTGCTTTAAAGCATTAGTTTTACTATACTTATTATATTAATTGCTGATGCTTAAACTTCAGAGTAGTGGAGGGTAAACGTTAAATTTAACAAAAAGGTTTCTCCTTTATTATTTCTTTAAATAAAGAAAAAGAGATTTAAAGAAAATAGAAAGTACCCCCCCCCATACAACTTATGAAGTAAACAGCAGAGTGGTCCTACTGTAAAGAGGAACCAGATAAAATTAATATCTCAAAGTATTAAGAGCACATCTGTGATATCAACTAAAATAAATGCCCATATTAGCCACGTATTGATATACCTATTTCTCTGAACAAATTCCCCCTAATTCTGAAAATCAGGGCAAGCCTCATCATCTCATCTGTGGTCACAACAGAAGCAGAAAGACCACAGAATATCCATGTTTTAGGGAACACACACCTTTTCACCTGGGATCGGTGCGCCCTATGGTTAGCAACTTCTGCCTTTTAAACCAGATTCAATAAACTAAAATTGCCTTGCCCAGCCTTCTAGGAATGCAACTCTTGCACACAATAAGGTCAGTCTGTAGAAGGAAGCTTACAAAGTGAAATTGGGTGTATTAAGGAGGCATAACCAATGTTGGCTTTTCCAGAGTTAGAGTTTTTTCTGGTCCCTTCCTTCTTAACTTTTTGTAGATTCTGCACAGACCCGAATGCAGCAGGTGCTCAACAGCCAGGCAGCTCTTCTCCCAGACATCCCCCAGGCTCCTCAGCTCCCGGACTCAAGGCCCAGTCCGGAGCACCCAGGGGCCGCTTCCCGCGCCTGGGACCTGACTCGTCGCTCACTCGACCCCCACCTCTCCCCCGGGGCGGGTCATCCGACTCGGAGCCAGCGGCGGGCGGAGTGGGGCCGCCCCCCAGAGGCCAGACAGCGAAGCGCAGCCTCGCGGCGGGGTGGCCGCCTTCCCCCGGCCCCTCCCGGCCCGCCCGCGCCGCGTCCCCGGGCTCTGCCCGAGCAGCTCCCGCCTGAGAAGCGAGGACCGTCCACGCGAATGGGCCACACGCGCACCTAGCCCCCGCCCTGGCCGCCTGTGGATCGCTGCCGCTTCGGACCCCTCCTCACGCCCCTACCTCCTCCACCTCACATTTTGCAGTCTCAAAAAGACATGGCTTACCTGATGGGTTAAGTCACTTAGGATACACGCGCGACAGGTGGTGTGACCTGGAGACACCCACGCACCGGCGGCGCAGGCGCTCAGCCCCGGCGGAGGAAAACGTGTGATCTGCTGCCACCTGCCGGCCGTGTGGACAAACGTTTGTTTACAAGTTGTGCCTCGGGGTCCTTAAAGCAGAACCTAGAGGCAAGGCTGGCAGTGACTGCAGTTTGCAAATTCCACAAAAGAAAGAAAGGAAAAAAAAAAAAAAAAAAAAAAAAAAAACAGGGGCCACTGTCTAGCAAAGGCATTTCCCCCCCCGTCCTTCCCAGGGGTGGCGTGAAGTATCAAGTGCAACCGGACTGTGGCCTGCCGGTGCAAAAATTGCCCCAGGGGGGCCAATTGACGTCCATTGC
>CAUYPK010162117.1:0-34018 GCA_963574355.1 Loris lydekkerianus
AAAGACATCTGTACCAGAATGTTTATTGCAGCCCAATTCATAATTGCTAAGTCATGGAAGAAGCCCAAGTACCCATCGACCCACGAATGGACTAGCAAATTGTGGTACATGTATACCATGGAATATTATGCAGCCTTAAAGAAAGATGGAGACTTTACCTCTTTCATGTTTACATGGATGGAGCTGGAACATATTCTTATTAGCAAAGTATCTCAGGAATAGAAGAAACAGTATCCAATGTACTCACCCCTACTATGAAGCTAAATTATACCTTTCACATGAAGGCTATAGCCCAACAATAGCACAAAACTATGGGGAAAAGGGCCAAGGAAGAGAAAGGGAGGGGGGTGGTTTTGGTGGAGGGAGGGTAATGGGTGGGGCCCATCTATGGTGCATCTTGGAAACTTACTAAATGCAGAATACAAATGCCTATGTATAGTAACTAGGAAAATGCCATGAAGGCTACACTGTACAGTTTGATGAGAATACTTCAGATTGTATATGAAAGCAGCACATTGTACCCCTTGATTGCACTAATGTACTCAGCCCTGATTTAACAATAAAGATAAATAAATTAAAAAATAAAAAAATATATATTGAGACTTTCTTTGTGTCTATAGTATTTAATGTGATTTTTAAACTAATCAATTTATTCTAGAAAAAAATGTATATTGGATGCAAATTTGTATCAATAACTTATTATTTTATTGTAATCAGCATTCTAGTTTATTCTATTGGATTTAGTATATTTGT
Source organism: Loris lydekkerianus (assembly GCA_963574355.1). Lineage (NCBI taxonomy): Eukaryota > Metazoa > Chordata > Mammalia > Primates > Lorisidae > Loris > Loris lydekkerianus. The sequence continues at coordinate 754 of CAUYPK010162117.1, forward strand.
TTTTGAGACCAGCTGTTTATAAAACCAATGTATGGTGCCCCATGATCACATTAATGTACACCGCTATGATTTAAAATTAATTTAAAAAAAAGTCAATGAACTTCCTCACTTTGAAAAAAAAAAAAAAAATCTCCAGTGTTTTCCTTCTCTCTCTTATTTCTGTCATCTGTTCTTTGCATATTTTTCTCTCAAAATTGTTATTGCTTATGGACTTTTAAAAATCTAAATGCAACAGTCTTTTTATTCCCTATGATTTTTTAAATCTTACACCTCTTAAATTCTCTTTCAGTTCTTTTTTTTGTAGCATGTTTTCTTCTGACTTTCATTTTCCTTTATTCTTTGTCCTTATATTTGAAGTGCATCATTTTTGAATGCTATATAACTAGGTATTGCTTCACTTTTATTTTTGTTTAATTTGAAAATCTCTGGCTTTTGTTTAGTGTATTTAACTTATTTATCACCAAGACACATTTCTGTTATTTAACATTATAATTTTTAAATTTGCCATTCTACATTTTTATTTTTAAAATTATAATATTTTCTACTTTTCAGGAGAATTACTTTTTTTAAAGTTATTGATATAATTTTTATTTTTCCACTGGTGATCTTCAACCTTTTTACAATACATACTTTTCTTTATTTTTTCTTATAGTGCTTAAAGCTTATAAATATTTATATATTCTCCTTTTACAAGAGGATAATACCTACTCACCTACTCTAGTCTCCCTCAATTCCCTTTTTTATATCAGCTTTCTAGGGAATTACAACTGAAGAAATTTGTTAATTTTGAGTTTATAGGGCACAACATTTCGCTTTAGACTCATCAAAGAATATAAGAGAAAACATCTTCTCTTTAATTGCCTTTTACAGTTTAATCATCTGTTACATATGTTTAATAACATTTGCTATGAGGATAAAAGGAGAAAATTTATATAAATTGCTTAAAACATCTTCTGGATTCTAGTAAGTGTTCTCACAATTGCTTTCTGTTCTCAAGCAATTCATATGATATTTATAAATACAGAATTATAGAACTCAAAAGTCCTTTGGACAACAGAAAGTAGAGATGTTCCTAACCTGTTGATTCATCTGAATATTGAAAAATTATATGTAAAACTGTGTACAGGTTATACATTTGGGCATGTATGTAATGATTTTTTGGAGAAAAATCCCTCAATCATATTCTCGATAAGTTTAATAACCAGAAAACAATTATAGATCAACCCACCTATGCTCACTTTAAAGATCCTAAACTGAAAACAAAAAAGATCTAAGATGTGACAGTGTGTTACTGGTGGATCTGAGAAGTGCATAGTGCTGGAGTTTATTTCCAAGAGCGTGGTAAATTTCTGATCATTTCAAAGTTGAATCTTAAGAACATATTATTAGAGCTAAGCACAAAGTAGACCCTCAGCAGCCTTATTCTGGTGCTATTTCTTTCATTTGAATATTCCTTGTTCTAATCAGGAACATTCAAATGAAAGAAATAGCACCAGAATAAGGCTGCATCTGAGCTATTTAAATCATAGAATGAAATTTCCATTTTAACACTGAAAAGTGCCCTTTTTAAATTAATATTGTATATCTTAATTAAAGGGGGGGAAAGTTCTAAAATAAAATATAAATCTTCCACTGTATGTTAAAATTAGAAAAATTACTTGCATAATGTTTATATAATATTTACTTATAGCTAAGTTTTCATTCAACTTATTTTTTTTCTTTAGTTTTCTAACTTTGACCATTTCATTTGAAATGACCCATCCATTTGGTAAAATAAATATTTATTTTAAAACAAAAACAGGAGACTTCTACTTCCAGGAAAAAAGATAGACATAATAATCACTATTCCTCCCATTAACTACAAATAAAAACTCTAAACATTATATATAAAATAAACATAAGGTGAAATAAGATGAATCAGCTAGGGACCTTGGGACTCAGAGAATGACAAAGAATGAGCTCCCCAGGTTTTCTTTTTGTGTCACATATCCCCGAGTTGAAGCTGAAGAAGCTAGAAAAATGGAAACAACAGGCACACACACACAAGAATTCTTCTAGCCAAGATATCACCAATGGGACAGGCAGCCTATTAGAACAAAATACTTCCAGAGTTCCACTCTACTCAAACATAATGGAACAGAGACCTCCTCCAACCTCACCTATGCTAGCAAAAGACTAAGTTGGGCCCCTAGATGTTTACTAGGTTATAATAAGGTGCATCAATACTCCTGCTCAAGTGATGTCAGAGAAGACTGAATAGGGAAACCAGTATTCCTGCTAATGGAGCACCTTCCTCCCCATTTGCCATTGTCGTGTCAGAGGAGGCCTAGGTAGAGTCAAGACAATCATCACCACTCAGCAAGGAGGCTATCCTCCCATAATGTCAGTGGAGGCCACATGTGGAGAAGCAATGAGGCACTCCTATACTTCCCATTTGTATGGCATAAGAAGAGGCCAACCCTTCCACACATTCCCAGCATTAATGAAGATCCTTTACCTTCCTCTGTTGTCAACAGAAGCAATGTAGGTAACCTGGACTGTACCCTCACCTAGCACTAACAATGCAGTACCTTCATACCCTTACTAGAGTGGCGACACAGAAAATCAGTTAAAACAGAGGGCTTAAGTAAAATCCAGAATCACATAACATCATACCAAAAAGGACCTAGTTTCAATATAAACTTGTTCAGCATGCCAAGAACTAAGAAAATGTTAACTAGAATGGATAAAGATATTACGTACCAATATGAATTTGACAGAGATGTTAGAATTATCTGACACAGATTATAAAGCATCCATAATAAAAATGTTTAAAGAGCAACTAAAAAATATTCTTGGAACAAATTTTAAAAAACAAGTAAAACATCTCAGTGAAGAAATAGAAAGTCTTAGATAAATGAAACAAAAAGCATATGGAATTTCTGGAACTAAAAAATACAATTACTAAAATTTTAAAGTAGCTACAAGAATTCAATGGATGGACTCAATAGCAAGATGTAGGGTACAGAAGAAAGAGCAAGTAATTTTGAGTATAGAGCAATGGAATTTACACAATCTGGATGACAGAAAGAAAATTGGCTTAAAAATGCAGGTCTTCAACAACCTCTGTAGGATTATAACAAGAGATGTAACATTTGTGTCATCAGAGTCCCAGAGGGTAAGGAGAATAGAAGGCTGAAGAAAAATAGAGCAATGAAATGATGACTTATAACTTCTCAATTTGGCATACATAATACATAAAGTTTCAAGAAATTGAAAAAATTCCAAACAGGATAAATCCCCCCAAATCCACACCAAGACATATCAAACTTCTGAAAGCTGAGACAAAGAAAAAAATTACAAAAGCATCAAGAAAGAAACAGCATCTTAGATATAGGGTAAAAAATATTTTAATGACATGACATCTTTCAACTGCTGAAAGAAAATAATTTTGAAACTAGAATTCTATTTTCAGCAAAAATACTCTACAATAAATGAAGAGAAATCATGAAAAATTTATAAGGAAAAATTAAGAGAATTTTGTCATCAGAAAGTCTTCCTTTAAAAAAAAAAAAAAAAAGAAAGTCTTCCTTAAAATAATGACTATAAAATTTTCTCTAAGCAAATTATAAATTTTAGAACAGTAAAAAAGAAGAAAGAACAATAGAAACAGTAAAAATATTCATAAATACAATTCATTTTCTTCTTTTGGATTTATGAATTATGCTCAATAGTGAAGTTAAATGTTAACACTGTTTAATGCAGTTCAAAATGTAGCTATAGAACATATTTTTAAAATTTTTTATAATAAGGTAATTTTATTATAAACAGGTGGTGAAAATGCTAGGCTTCCACATTCCACTAGAATTGTTAAAATGATTCTGATAAGTTAGGTATATAGCCATTTAAAAATTCAAGAAAGTGTTTTGAAAAGCTATGTAAAAATAGGCTCAAATACACTATAGATAAATCAAAATGTGATTTCAAAAATTTTAAGTAATCAACAATAAGGCATAAAAAAGAAAAGGGCAAATAAAAAAGAACAAATAGAAAAAATAAATAAATAAAATGACAGACTTAAGCTCCAACATGTCAATAATTATATTAAATGTAAGTATTCTAAAAATATCAAATAAAAGAGGTCAGCAGGGTAGATTAATAATTATGACCCAACCATTCAGTTCCATTCAGATTAAAAAAAAACAAGATACAATTATATATTGCCACAAGACACTGTCCTCACCCAAATGAATACACACAGACTAGAAATGAAGACATGGAAAAAGATATTCCATGCATATGGAAATCAAAAGTAAGCAAAAGTAGCTGTACTTATATATAATAGACTTTAAGTCAAAAACAGTAAAATTTCAATTAAGCAATAGGATATAATAATTACAAATATACATGCACCTGACACCAGAGGACCAAATATATAAAGTAAATATTAATCGACCTAAATGGAAAAATAAATGTGATACAATAATGGTAGAGAATGTCAACACACTTTTTTCAGCAAAGGACAGATTATCCAGACAGAAAACTAACAAAGAAACATTGGAGATAAACTGTACTAGATGAAATGGAGCTAACTGACATTTACAGAACATTTTATCCGCAGAATATGTTCTTTTCATCAGCACATGGAACATTCTGTAGAATAGACCATATATTAGGTTATAAGACAAATATCAGAAAAATTTTGAAAGTCAAAATTAGAGGCAGGAATTTGAGGCTGCAGTGAGCTAAAATGACAACACTGTGCTCTAGCCTGTGTGACATTGTGAGGCCCTGTCTCTGAAAAAATTATTTAAAGTACCTTTTGGCCACAATACAACAAACTAGAAAACAATAAAAAAAAAAAAAAAAGGAACTTTGGAAACTGTATAAATAAATTAAATTCAAGCTACATGCTCCTTAACAACCAATGAATCAATAAAGAAATTATGAAGGAAATTTTCTAATTTCTTGAGACAAATGACAAATGTCCTAATGTTATAATTGGGTAAATGAGGTGAAAGCTATATTGATTAGTATGATGTAAACATTCCAATTTGTACAAATAACCAACACACTGAAATTGGCATAAATGTATTTATGATCTATATGCAAAAGACTTAAAAAAAAAAAAAGAAAATAGAAATGCAGCATATTAACCTATAGGATAGAGCAATAGCAGTAATAAGAGGGAAGTTTATAGCAGTAAACATCTACATCAGACAAAGAAAGGTTTCAGATGAATAATCTAATAGTGAACCTCAAGGAATTAGAAAATAAGAACAGACCAAACCAAAAATTAGTGAAGAAAGGAAATAATAAAGATCACAACTGATTAATAAAACTGGGACTTGAATACTACAAAAGATCAATAAAATGAAAATTTGGGGTTTTTTGAAATAATAACATTTATTAAAGTTTAGCTAGATTAACATAAAAGGACCCAAATAAATAAGATAAAAAAGGAGATTTTACAACTAATAGAACAGAAATACAAAGGTTTGTTAGAGAATATTATGAACAGCTATATTCCAATGAATTTGGAAACTTAGAAGCAATATATAAATTCATGTACATATACAACCTACCATGAAAAACTAAAAAACCTGAACATACAAATAACTAGTAATGAAATTAAATCAGTAACAAAATGCTTTTCAACAAAGGAAATTCTAGGAGTAGATGAATTTACTGCTGAATTCTACCTAATTTTTAAAAACCTAACACCACTTCTTTTTAAGCTTTCCAAAAAAATTAAAAGGGAGAGAATTCTCCAAACACAAACTATAAAGCCAGCATTACCTTGATATTAAAACAAAAGCACATTGGTAGCAACAACAACAACAACAAAAAGCTACACACCAATATCCCTGATGAACATAGATGGGAAAATGCTCAATACTAGGAAACCAAATCCAACAGCAAATTCAAAAGATTACACACTATAATCTAGTGGAATTTATTACAGGATGCAAGGGTGATGGTTCAATATATACAATTCAAAGAATGAAGAGTAAAACCCATATGGTCATGTTAATACATGCAGAAAGAAAGCATTTGATAAAATTCAACATCTTCTCATGATGGAAACTCCTAAGAATTAGATATAGAAGAATCATACCTCGAAACAATAAAGGTCATATATTACAAACCTGCAGATAACATCATACTGAAAGAAGAAAAATGAGAACTACCTCCTCTAAGATCTGGAAGAAAACAAGCATGCCCACATTCTTATTTCATTTTCATATTACTAAAATAGGAGGTTCAGAATTATTAAGTATAAGAAAGAAATAAAGCACATCCAAATTAAAAACAAAAAGTCAAATTAGCCTTTTTCATAGATGACATATATCTTATACTTAGAAAAACCTTACATTAGCACCAAAAAACTTTTAGAACTGATAAACAATTTCAGGGAAAAAATTCAGCATAAAAATCTGTAACATTTATATATGCCAAAATGAACAATATGAAAAAGAAATAAAGAAAGCAATCCCATTTATAATAGCTACAAAGAATATGAAATACCTAGAGATCAACTTAACCAAATAAGTAAAAGATCTATATAAGGAAAACTGTAAAATATTGGTGAAAGAAATAAAATAGGGAACCAAAATATGAAAAGATAACCCATAGTCATGAAGTGGAAGAATTAATATTGTTAAAATGTCTGTGTTATTGAAGGTGAACTACATATTCAATGCAATCCCCATCAAAATAACAATGACATTCATTACAGATATAGAATAAACAATCCTAAAATTTGTATGAAAACACTAAAGATCCTGAATAGATAAAGTAATCCTTATCAAAAAGAACAAAGCTGGAAGCGTCAAGTTACATGACTTCAAAATATACTACAAAACAGCATGGTACTGGCATAAAAACAGACCAATGGAACAGAAGAGAGAGCCCAGAAAAAATCCACATATTTATACCTAACTGATTTTCAATAAAGTCACCAAGACCATACAGTGGGAGAAAGAAGGATTGTCTCTTCACTAAATCCTTCCAAGGAAAGGGGATATCCATATGCAGGAAGAATGAAAATAGATCCCTATATCTCACCATATACAAAAATCAACTCAACATAAACACTTAAATGCAAGACCCAAAACTATGAACTACTACAGGCAAACATAGGGGATATGCCTCAGGATTTGGTCTAGGCAAAGAATTTTTAGATAAAACCTCAAAAGCATAGACCAAAAAAAAAAAAAAACCTAAAATAGATAAATAGGATTATATCAAACTGAAAAATTTCTGCCCAGCAATGCAAACAGCCAACAAAATGAAGAGACAACTACAGAATGTGGGAAAATTTTTACCATCTATCCATCTAATAAGGGATTAATATTCAGTGTATATAAGGAACTCAGACAATAGCAAAAAAACAAAAGCTAATAATCTGATCAAAATGAGCAAATGATCATGGTCTTTCTGTTTTGCTATAAAGGCTGGATAATTTATAAGGAAAGGAAATTTATTTGGCTTACAGTTCTGCAGGCAATACAAGAAGAAAGTTTGCAGCATCTGCTTCTGGTGAGGACTTCAGGCTGCTTCCATTCATGGTGGAAAGGGAAGGGGAGCTGGCATGTGCTGAGATTACACAGCAGGAGAAGAAGCAAAAAAGAGAGAGAGGAGGTACCAGTTGTTTCTTTCTATTTTTTAACAACTAACTCTCATGGGTGCTACTAGAGTAAGAAATCACTCATGACTATGACAACAACACCAAGCCGTTCATGAGGGATCTGTACTGACATCCTATTAGGCCCAACTTTTAATACTGTGGATCAAATTTCAATATAAGATTTGGGGAGGATCTAAACCAAACTGTAGAAGTCTGAATAGACATTTCTACACAGAAGACATACAAAGGGCCAAAAATACATGAAAAATGCTCTACATTCCTAACTATCAGGAAAATGCAAACCTCATGGGGTATCATTTCACCCCTCTTAAAATAACTATAACAAAAAGACAAAAAACAACACTGGTCAGGATGCAGAGAATGTGGAACTTTTACACACTCTAGGAATGCAAAGTAGTACAACTACTATGGAAACCACCATGAAAGTTACTAGGAAAACTAAAAATGTAAACAGCATATCACCTAGGAATTCCATTACTTAGTATATATCCATAGTAAAGGAAATCAGTATGACAAAAAGATGACTGCACCCACATATATACTTCAGCGCTATCCATAACAACCAAGATATGGAGTCATCCTAGGTGTCCATCAGCAGATGAATAAGAGAGAAAATATGATAGCATATGCATATAATAGAATATGATTCAGCCATTAAAAATAATGAAATCCTGTCATTTGCAACAACATGGGTGAGTCTGGAGGGCATTTGATTAAGTGAAATAAGCCAGACATAGAAAGACAAATGCCACATGGTCTCACTCATCTGGAAGCTGAAAAAAATTTTATCTCATAAAAGTGGAGAGTAGCATAGTGGTTACCAAAACTGGAAGAAAAGTGGTTATTTAAAAATCATAAACTGTAAAATGGTACAGTTCGGTTAATGGCCACAAAATTGCAGTTAGATAGGTGGAAAGAGTTCTAGTGTTCTATAGCACAGCAGGGTGACTATAGTTGAAAATGATGTGTTGTATATTTAAAAAAATCTTGGAGGATTTTGAATGTTCCTACCAAAATTCTAATAAGATTTATTACAGCTATGGACAATATTATATTTACAAGAAAAGGCAAAAGAGCTAAAATAATCAAAGCAATTTCAAATAAGAATAGAGTGGGGAGTATTGGCCTACTCAATCTAAAGACCTATTATATAATATAGCAATCAAGATTGTGAGGTATTTCTGATGGAATAAACATATGGATTAATGGAACAGAATAGAGAACCCAGAAATAGACCTACATGTATACAGCTAAGCGAGTTATGAGAAAGAAACAAAAGCAATCCATTGGAGGAAGGGTAGTCCTCTCAATTAATGGTACTGGAGCAACTGGATATCCATAGGCAAAAAGCAAACATAACCCTCACATGTTATACAAAAAATTATTTAAAATGAATCACAGAATTTAACATAGAAGATAAAAACTATAGAATTTTCAGATAAAAGTATAGGAGAAATTTTTCAAGATCTAGGGCTGGGCGAAGAACACAGAAAGCATAATACAAAAAAACAGAAAAATTGACAAATTAAGCTTTATCAAAAGACCCTGTTAAGAGAATGAAAAGACAAGCTACAGACTTGGAGAAAATATTTACAATCCTCATACCCAATAAATAATTAGTATCTTAGAAGGTATTGAAAAAAATTGAAAAAAACACAGTCCTAGTAGAAAACGAGCAAAAGATTTGTAAAGACATTTATTTCATTGAAGAGGATATATAAATGCAATATAAGCACATGAAATGACGCTCAGCATCCTGCCATCAGGTAAACACAAAACAACGATGAAATATCATCACACGCCTATCAGAATTAGTGAAATAACAAATTGTGGCAACACCAAATTAGCTGAGGATGTAGAGAAATTTGACCACCCCTTCATTGCTGATAGGAATGTGAAATGGTACAGCCACTCTGGAAAGCAGTTTTGCAGTTTCTTTAGAAACTAAGCTTGTAACTTTCATTGACCTAGCAATTGCCCTCCTGGGCTTTTATCCCAGAATAATCAGAATTTATGTTGACACAAAAACTTGTTCATGAATGTTTATAGCAGCCTTATTCACAATAGCAGCCAAAAAATTGGAAATAACTCCAATGTCCTTTAGTGGGTTAAACAAACTATGGCAATGCCGACACCATGGAATACTGCTCAGCAATAAAAGGACATGATCTATTGACACACAATTTGGCTAAATCTCCAGAGAATTATGCTGAGTGATAAAAAAGAAGAGTCTATTTCAAAAGGTTACATACTGTATGATTCCATATATATAATATTCTTAAAATGACAAAATTATAGAGAAGAAGCACATGTTAGTGGTTGCAGGGGGTTAAGGATGGATAATGGACAGCAAAGCAAAACTAGAAAAGAGCGAAATGAGGGATCCTGGCTGCCATGCAAAGGTTCTGCGTCTGGACTGTGTCAACACTGGCATCCTTGTGACATTTTGCTACAGTTTTGCATGACGCTGCCATGGGGGAAAATTAGGCAAAGGGTATGATGGGATATCTTTGTATTATTTCTTACAACTACACATGAATCTACAATTATTTCAAAATCACAAGTTTAAAAGAACGACAACAAACACAGCTGCAATTGTATAGCAAAATAGAATTTAAATTACTTCCTTTTTTTTTTTTTTTTTTTTTTGCTTTGTTTACTAAGTAATTTTCCTGAAATAAACTGGTCAGTGAAGGCACCTTGGCCATTCACGTTGTTTTCAACATGTCCGATATGGTCTTGACTATTAAGAAGAAAGCTGCTATGGACATTTACACAGGCTTCTTGTGGCTGTGTGTTCTGTTTCTCTGCATAAATACCCAAGGTAAAAGTTCTGGCCATGTAGTTATTTCACAGGCGGTAGGCCTTTCCTGTAGTGGCTGCACCATTTCATACTTGTCCCAGCAGTATATGAGTGTCCCTTGTTCTGTGTCCTTGCCAGAACTTGCTGTCCCCACACTGTGCTTCCCCTGTTTTCAGGAAAAGGTCACCCAGGCCTTTTTAGGCCTCCCCTTCCCAGTAGGCCTGGCCAGACTTCCTGACTCAGTTCCACAGCCTTCTCGCTCTGGTCTCTCACCAGTGGGGGGCTTTCTGGATCACCCCAACTCTCCATCATGACTTGTCATACCCTCTTAAGTTCAGAGAATTTAGGAAACAGACACAATCAAGTGTCATGACTTTGAAATGGTGACACAGTCACGCATCCTTGATAGGAAATACAATAGAGAAATATTACTTTAACAAACCAAGGATATGAAAAACGAATTAAGAGAAGGTGCAAAATCAGTAATAATCCATTAAAAACTGTTATTTGGTGAGATATTGATGTCTGAAACTCGCTGTTAGGGTGGAGAACCTTCAGCAACCTCTTTAACACATGGATTATTTAAAGTATATGGGTTAGTTTCAAAGCGTTTCAAGACTTTCCTGTTACCTGTTCTTGATTTTTAGTTTTATTCCATTGTGGCCAGAGAATAAACTAGGCATGATTTCAATTATTTTGAAGTTGTTGAGACCTATGTTCCCCTGAAGAAGGCTGCATGCAACGTGCTGCCTCTTCCTCGGTGCCTGGCTAGTTGCCTCCTGAAGCCTTGTCATGGCACCAGGCCGCATCCTACCTCTTGAGTTTTTTCAGATTCGTGTGGCTATGTCCTAAATGTAAGACCCATTCTGTGCAGGGGTTTTATGGAAATCTTGCTGCTGGGTACCTGGCCACTTATTGGTCACCCGCACTCCCTAGTTTTCTGCTTTTACCTGTATGATCACATCACACCTCTGGCATGGTAACAATTGGCTGCTCGATCTGGTGGGCAGATTTTTTTCAACCATAGCACAATAGTTTAGGTACCTGTAAAGTAAAAGTTAGCTTTGAAAGGCTGGGAAGGTAATTCCAAATGAGTTTTAACATGTTACAATTTATCAACAATGATTTGTTTGTAAAAATTAAATACAGTAGAACGTCCATTATTGACCACCTCCCTGCGTTGACCACCTCCCTCAGTTGACCTAATAATGTTCAAAGACCAGACACGCACCACATGTATGTATCAATACAGTAGGCCTGGTTCCTTATGTTGACCACCTCTAGTACATTTTGTTACTGTCCCTTGGGTGGTCAACTTACATAGGTATAACTGTAGTTTCTTCAAAGGACCTACCTTCAACCCCACTTGTTTAACAGAGGCTTAAGTATTTAAAATTGTCTAAAATTTGATATTCAATTTTAAAAGGAATTTTTACATATTTTTAAAACACTAAGGTATAATATCTACTGATGATAATTTCAATACATACACAAATTATTTATTGGCCCAATATCTGTATTTCTTCCTAAGGCCAAACTGAGATTAAATAAATGCTATGCCTTGACCTTGTTATCATCATAATTTGTCTTTATTGTTGGAAAAACCTATATATCACATGATCACATGACATATGTAAGAGAAGGAAGAGGGAAGAAGCTGATTTATACACTTTCCCAAAAATCATATCCATGTCCTTTCTTAGAGGCCCCTTGACCGAGGGGTAGCACCATACATGTGGTCACTAGCTGTGGGTGGGGTCTACACTTTGAGTTTATTTTGACAAATGAAGAGCTAGTTCAAATGCCACATGTGACCTGCCTGAGACCAAGTCACAGGTTTCTAAAATGTTGGACCACCCCGGAAGTATTGGTGTATATAGAGGGAAGTGGTCATCAGTTCCAAGAAGTTGTCTGTGTCTAGAGCTAGTATGTTCATTATGCTGAGCAGATTTTATTTTCTGGAAGGTGCAAAAGAATGAAGGTGGGATTGTTCATGAATGCTGCTGATTCCTTGGAGTTTACTGAGTTGCATTACAAAATAAGGAACATGTCCAAGGAGCAGGCAGCTCCTCACTATGTCTGGGACTCAGCATCACTGGGTCATCCTAGGAAACAATGACAGAAAGGGAGTCAGGCACAGCATCCCTGTCTTGGACTCTGGTGACCTTAGCAGTGGTACACTTGGCAGTAACAATGAAGGAAAGGAAACATAGTTGTGAACACATGGGAAGCAGCCATCAGGGAAATCTAGAAAAAACTTCAGGGTACTTTGGAGGCATAGGGCTGACAAGAAGCCATACCACTCAAAGTTAGGATCAGGATAATTTGGGAGATAGACACAAATCTGACCCCATTTTACCATCACTGGCTGATGAAGCTTGCTAATTTGGTAGATATATGACTATATCTACGTGAATTAATTTTTAGTAACTACAATATTTTCAGAACTTTACAAGGACTCACTATAATCATTACAAAAGTCTTACAGGGTAGATACTGTCCTCACTTTACACATTGAATTAGCAAGGCCCAGGGTGTTTAGTATGAATAGTTTGCATGAGGTCACTCAACTGGTCAAGTGGAAATACACCTGTCCTCAAAGGCTGGATGGCATTTCCGCCTTAGCTCTATACCAGAAGTTCCCTGGCGGGGTCAGTCATCATACCTCATCCTGCAGGGGGAAGAGCAGGGGCACCTGGCTACAGCAGAGGAGGGAGAGTTCACTAGAGGAGTGGTATCTGGGTGGACAAATCCACACCTGTCCCCTCTGTCTCCCTATATGAGGAGACTGGATGTGTCAGTCAGGGATGGGAGATCAAATGAGTGGAAAAGATTGCATCACAGCCGGGCAGAAGCTTCTGGAGCTTGCCTCACAAATGACTCATTGCGATTACCTGGAGAGTGCAAACCCCTGACATGCAGGTCATCATCTCCCTGACAGGAACAGATAACAAACTCGTTTCTGCCCAAACCTGACATCTGAGACCAATCTCAAACTGCCCACTCCTTCCTTCCTGTGACCTGGGAAACAGCCCTTGCTGATGGATAACAAGATTGGTGATTCCAAGGATACCAATTCTAATCTGTTTTGTCAGGTCAACCCAGACAGATTAGTTTCTAAAACAGTTGCTCAGAAGATTGATTTCTTTCAATAATTATATAGAAAGTATTTTCTATTCTCTTAAAAGCATTATATGATAACAGAAAAGAAGTTAGAAAACAAGAATCTCTATATGTTTTATACTCCCTGTTTCCAAACTGTGTGAGATAGAGCTTAGACTGGGTGACATGCAGTGTGTATCACCTACCTAAAAGTGGCAAAATTTCAGCTTGAAATTTAGCTTGAAATAAATGGTTATCATTTATAATTAAACTTTCAAAGGGTTGTCCAATGATTGAAAAACATTATCTCCTGCTCTTGTTCCAGCTGTCTTTGGAGCTGACTGGCTCATTTAGGGGCAATATGCCTTTGATATTTGAGTCCATCATTCACTTTAACTTTAAACAGACAGGCTGGGGAGAGGAAGTTGGGCTGGTGATGTGCTAATTCTTGTGTGCGATTTACCCCCAAGGAACCATAAGAAACCTGCAACTTATTGTACATTAAGAACTGAAACTGGAGATGGCCACATCTGGTTTGTGGGTTGGCTCCCCCCTCCTTTGTAAAAAAATAAAACAGCGACCCCAAATGCTTAGGCTAGATAGTTTAATTATAATGGTTAATTTATCAGGGAAAAAAGGTTGGAGGCTACATTGCCCCAGAGAGAGAAGTGAGTACTTTTGCAAGAGGAGTTAGAAGCATCTGTAAGTAAAAGAAATTTTTTTTAGGTATATTATGGAATTTCTCAGAGACATTGTGAACAGAGGTAAAGCTTTTAAAATTGCATTTGAGTTTTTCAGTTGGAGGGGCCAAGTGGTTCTAAAGCCCTGCGGGGCTCTCTGTTGGATACCAGTTTTGGTCCCTCGTGGTGCCCCATGGTCCCAAGGAAGAGGACAGGGGGTGGATTGAGGTAGAAAGTAATCAGTTAAATAAGGGCAGCATTAGGATATTCCTGGGACCCTTTGTCCATTACAGTATGAAAAATTACATCTTATAACTACATTGCCATGAAGAAAAAAATCATAGTAATATTATATATGAAAACATTTCATGGTCCCCATCCCTCTCCCTCTCTTCCTTTCTCTCTTCCCCGCTCCCCTCCTTCCCAATACCTCTCCTCCCCCACTCCTCTCCTGCTGTCCCACCCCCTTTTCTTTCCATGTCTCCCCATTTTTTCCTTTGGTTTTGGCTTTGTCTTTCCATAACATTCTCTACAACCTCTTATTCCAGCCATCCCAATGTCTTGCCCGCCCTGTTTTTTTCACTCACCTTTGACATGTTGCTTTGACTTTAATTAAACACATGAGCCTAGAAAACTTAGTCCTGCTTTTTGAAAAAAAAAAAAAAAAAAAAAAATAGACAAGCATAATTTCCAGGCCATGTTTTCTTTTTCAGCTCCTACACTCTTAGCTCTCCATGACTCTAACCTCTTATTTTACACAATACTTTCTTTTACCATAGTCAACCAACTTGGCCTCAAGTCAATTGAACATTGTTTTGTTTTGTTTTGTTTTTAATGCTATGGATAAAGAGACTAACAGAATGCAAATGATCCAGTGACAATTGGAATGAATGCCTCCACATTTTTAGCCTTCTGAAAAATGACTTTTTATTTAAGAGGTGCTTTTGACTGTAGTTCAGACCCAAACAAAGCAGGGTCAAAATTTCCTGAGAATCACAATGTAGTGAAGCCTGGGATTTATTGGGAAAATCTTTTATAATGAGATTTCCAGTTCATATTTCCAGGTGTGGAAAGTGTTTTCCCAGAAGTTTAATGAAAGCACCAACAGGGTAGGTATTTGCCTGATTCAAACAGGTAAACACATTTGTGGTCATCCCATTACACAGGGGCTTTATTGATTCTACTATCATTAGTGATGTGGAATTAAGATGTTGAAATGAACTCCCCATGCTTCAGTCCTAGAGAGAAAATGCATGACTCACATGGATGAGTCTTAGTGAGTGAGCTTGGCTATATAACTGTATGTCTCCTGGGAACTCCAGAGCTTGGAAAAGAAGCTTTTTCTAAAAAAATAAGCAGCAAAGCCATTTGTGAAACTGCGGCCGTGATTTAGAAGCACTTGAGAAGATGGTGAGGAAATAATGAAAAAACAAATGAAATGCCACGAAGTTACCATTTTCTCTTCCACTGTGTCCTAGACATGACATAAACAGCATCTCATTTCATCTCCTCAAGAGACCGACCCGGAAGGTATTCTGTCTGAGCAGCCCCACCACAATCATCACCCACTTCTCAGATGAGGCAAGTAGGATGGAGAATCCAGACAAGTTACATCCACTTGGTGTGTAACCCATTTCGTGATCCTTTTGGCCCCAAACAAGCTATTCTGCCAGCTGCAGTACTTGGAGACTTATGAGCAGGAGCCATTTATATTATGCCTCCCAGAAAGCTGATGTCATTATTTAAATGGAAAACATTAGCATTTTCTTGGAAGCTCCAAAGTTCCTATGGTTGGACAGGGAAACCAGTTGGGGGTGAGAGATTGGGGTTGGGTAGGTGAAGGGCCGTGTCCCCGAACAAGGACCCCCTATCTGCAGTCTGCTTCAGGCACTGCATGTGGTTTCTACACCCTTCTGAGCTCGACATTACAATTGTCACAGCAAAGTCCTTCAGGGTGATGTAATATAAAGATGACATTCCCATATATCACTCCTAAAATGAAAGTAAACAGGAGGAAATTATTAAACATTGCAATATCACATATGTTGTGTCTAATTTAGAATTCACCATAGACTCAAATCACTGTTTACAAAACTATTGTCTGAGTGCCAGGTACTTTCAGCAAGATTCCCTGCATGCAGGCAAAGCACAATAAGCATGTGTTCTATTTGAATGCCAAACTTGGAGAGGTTACCTTATTAAAAACTCCAGTTCCCTTGTTTATATAAATGCAAGGTGTTTATAAAATATCATAGATCATAAATATTGTTTCCCTTCATATTATTTTCTCCTCGGCCTCTGTCTTCAACATGGTATTGGGAAAAGTGTCAGAACTTGTGAAACCACTTTGAATCCAAGAGTAAAGAGTGGATATTTAAAAAAATATATCAATGCAGAGACCCCTGAGAATAATGGAGACAAGCCAAAGAAATGGACTTGTCTCTTTAGGAAACTCTGCAGGTAGTCCAGGAAGAATGAGCTTCACCAACCAAGAAAATATCACTTGCTGGGAAATGTCTCAGGGGTGACAAAATTAGTTTGTGGAAAGAGAACAAGAAACTTGACCAATCGGTTGAAATGATAAAGTTCCTTTAGTAGATGCCACATTAGAAGAGATTTAACAAACAAGTAGCAGTTTCCTGGCTGACTCTAAATTTTTTCTATTCACTAGAATTGCATTTGGCTGCTTGTATCTAACATAGGACTACAGTGGCTGAATCAACTAGAGATTTAATATTGGTATCCTAGCAAAGAGTCTTTCAAAATTCTTGGCTGCTCTGGGTTTTCTATTCTATGATGTTTAGAGTATTTCTCTTGACTCCACAGTCACAGGATGGCTGCTCTGACTTTAGGCATCAAGGGCAAACTTCAGGCAGAAAGAAAAGGTAAGGAGCAAAGGCCAGGAACCTTTCATGATGGACTTTGTGCTTACATTTTATTGGCCAGATGACGGTCACGTGATGACTCTTGAATTGCAAAGGAGTCCGGGGCAGTGTTTTTATTCAGGTACCTAAAACAGATCTGGACTTCTCTTAGAGTAAAAGGAGAGTGGATTTGGGACAGCCACTAGCAGGGTCTATCTCATCTCCAAAAGGACAAGTCTGTGCTGTTACGGTGGCTGAAAGCAGGGCTCTAAATTGGACTCAGCCAGGTTTCCTCATTCTGAAGGGGAACCATATAACCTTTCTCACAGTTGTTCTTAGGATTAAATCAAATAATCCATGGAAAGTGCCAGAGATTAAGAGCCATCATTATTATTATTTACTATTGCTCCTCTCCCTCCCTGCCTCTTGGAAACTGCATTTGTCTTTGAAGTAAATTGCCTGATTCGGACACAGCCCACTTGTGAACTTGCCTAAGAAGATGACAGTGCTGGCCCCACCCAGCCTCTTAGTTGTCATTACCTTCATGTAAAAACAATAGAGAATGCTTAGAAGATTTGAATAATTCTGTTTGAAGGAGTCTCAAGGGAAACTTTGAGTGAGTTTCTGAAAAATGAATAAAAGTTTGCCCAGGAGAAAAGAGGGAAATCAGAAAAGGCATTCTCAGGAAAGAGAACCGAATATGTCAAAGTATCAAAAAAACACCAGGCCACCTCATGACATCACCTAGTAGTAGTTACTTCTACTGGAATTTTCCCAAGAGTCCCAGAGGGATGACTAGAAGATTAATGGCAATTGTAGTGTCTCCACTACCAAGGATGAGTTCTCTGGGAAACATTCATGCTTGTCAAATGGAGATAAATAGGAATTTGAGGCTTCCTGTTTAGAAATTTCTGGACTCCTTTTTATTCTGCACTTGTTATCCCTGGGCTGGAGTCAGCACTTTCCATTCACTGCACCATGTTGGTAAGTTTCTAAAGTAGTCTTTATAATCCCCAATTCATGTGTGAGTAAACTGGAGTTCAGGCAGGTTAAATAATTGCTCAAGTTCACCTGAGCAAGACCTTTTAAACCTGTACCGATGCTCGTAATAGAGAATCTGTCATCCCTCTAGATAAGCACCTACCTCCTCTATCATCATCTTTGTATCATCTTTATGCATTGTAGGAGATAGTAGCAAGTTTTATTAAGACCTAGAATTTTAGAGCTGGGAAGCCTAGAGCTGTACAATCCAGTACAGTGACTACTCGACACATGTGACTATTGAGCTTTTGAAATAGGGCTGTATAGCTAGTGAAACCTATAGTACACACACAGCATTATTCTTATTTCCATATTTTAGATGAAAAAACTGACTAACTTGCCCAAAGTCACTTGGCCAGAAAGGGGTGCAAATGGTTGCTGTCTGTTTGATCCTAATAGCTGTGCTCAAAGCCACTACCCCTTAATGCCAGTGCCCTGAGACCCTCTGTGCCAAGCCCATTCAATGAGCTGTCTCCTTTTAGTCCTCATCTGTATACCGCCACGGCACAACTGGGACTGTACTAAAATGGGAAGGAAGACTCAGAAAACTTCCAGGTGGGAGGTTATGAATTAGCCTCCCAGACCAAAGGGAGTGCCGCCCATTTGTTAATTTGATTTTGTTTAGGTTACTGAGCCGTGAATCACCCTTAATTGCATTGTTTCTAATGACTAAATAGTCTAAGTATTAACTGACTGCAGAGTGGTTGCCCAGCTTTGGTTTAACTAGTACGTTTTCAGCTTAGGAGTCATTGAAATCAAAACACTATTGGGTTTCTGGGGGGTATTGCGTCATCTGCCTGCTGAATGACGATCCTGGTGCCTGATGGAACGCTGGTAAGTGAGGAAACTACTCCTTCTGTCCTTGTTGTCTGCATGGGAATGGGACCTCTCACTTCATGTGGGGTTGAAGGTTCCTATAGATAGAATGCCAGAGGACAGACTAATCTGGTTCAACAGATGACCTTCCTCCTGACTGGACCTTTGCAACACACTCCACCAGCAGTATTTAGAAACATGGTAGACGTCCAGATTAAAGGTGTGATCCTCAGAACATTTTCTATGGGGCCTCAGATTCCTTATCTCCCAAATGGGAGTCATACCCTTTTTTCCATCAAATATTTGAGCAGAGAAAACCTCTTGTAATTTTTTTTCTTTTTCTTTTTTTTTTTTTTTTTTTTTGCAGTTTTTTTGGCCAGGGCTGAGTTTGAACCTGCCACCTCTGGCATATAGGGCCAGCTTTCTACTCCTTAGAGCCATAGGTGCTGCCCCCTAGAAATATTTTTTGAATGCTTAGAAAACATAAAAGATTGTTGGCTGAATATTTTCTAGCACATTTGTGACTGTCTTTAGTCTTTGCACATGGAGTATTTTTATGTTTCATTCCATATCACATTTCCAGCCCCATATTTTAAACTAATAATTCCACGTTATCCCAACAGTCTCATAAGGGACTGTGAGGAGCTGAGAAAGGCTGTAAACATGGGCTCCATTCCTGGTTAAGTTTCCAGAACACAAAGTTTGAAGGTGAAACACAGGAATGACTCTCCCAGGTGGATGAGCAAGCTTGGTCTTAACTTTAACGTGGGATATGGCACACTCCACATCAACTGACACTTCTCACACTTCAGTGTGTATAAAAAACTACTTGGAGAACATGTTAAAATACATATTCCTTGGTCTAATTCCCTGAGACTGATTCAGAGGGTCTTGGATGGGGCCCGAGGAAGGGTACTCGCATTTCTAATCCAGTCCTTGTTGGTGCTGGTGCAGCTGGTCCACAGATAATCCTTTGTCCCAAGCAACACCAACATATGATCACAGGTACTAGGACCATTCTAACCAGCCTCAGACTCTTGACCTACCTGGACAGCTGGCTAGCAACTGTGAGGCACTCCCTCATCTCAGGAGTAGCCAAGCCAACTCCCCTCTTTCTTTCATTCTGCGTGACTGCAATGGTTCCATGAGTAATCTCCCTGTCTCAGAACACTCTTATGACCACACATAAATTTACTTTAAAATATGCAAGGCGTGAACATGTAAGAATCCACTTAACACAAAGACTGACAGATTTCGGAATAATGTCCTTGTACTACAAATGCCCCTACTGCATGATGGATTATGGAGGGCTTAGAATGGAAAGCCTGGGTGGATGTTCACATCTGGGAATGAGAAAGGCAGAAAGGCTCTGGCACTCTATTCTCTTCATGATCCTTCTGCTGCTCCTTGCTCCTTAGGAAAGGGGTGGTGAATGGTGGATCTGTAAAACAAGACCTTTTGACTCCTTCCACATACCGAGCTCCTGAATCAGGCTGGTGTGCTGCAGACACAGGAACATTCTTTAAGGAAGAACATCTGGACAAGGCAAGAAAAGGACTGGCCACATGGCCCAGTGGCCTGCTCCAGCTGTCTCAAAGGAATGAAGACATTCACTTCTGGAACATTGAAGTAATCTGAACATGCTGCAAAATGCCCTTAATTTTTAATCTGAATATAAAATTTCGTTGACAGCACAAAGACCTAAGGATAATGACCATAAAAATTTTTGAGGAGGATGGTAATGAGAAGAAGACATTTGTAGGAAAATACAACCACGGGTAGGACATCATCAGGCTCATGGTTGGTGGAGCAGGTGGCCATGGGTTTATTAATCCAACTCAGTACTAATATGCATATCTAATTTCATTCACTCTCTGGATTAGTGCAGTGCTATTCTCTAGGCAATGGGGAGCCATGGAAAGCTTCAGGGCAGAGGAGTGTCTTATTCAGAAATGTATTATTAAACAATTGTTATGCGGCTGCGTAGAAGATGGATTAGAAGGAGAAAAACTGGGGGCGAGGAAATTCAACTGAAAGTCTACTGCAAGAGTTACTGGGGGCATGACCAAGGCCAGGGTCAGGGGCCCTGGGAGAAGGAGGCCTAATATGCATAGCATTAGCCTAATTGAATACACAAGCATTAACTCACAGCATCCCTTTCATTAGAAAGTATTATTTCTATAGCAATTTAGTATTTTATCAACCTGCTATAATGCAGTACCAATTTACCTCCTGCCCAAAATACATCCTGAGGAATATGGGCTTCTTTGTTTTATCTGTGGCTTAAGGGCAGCCATGGCATGAACAGAGAATGAAGTTTCCAAACTTCTGTGTCTTCATCACTATGAGAGGCCCCTGGCGTTATCACACCAGGGGGCCTACCTTTCCCTCTTGCCCAAGGGGAGCCAGATGGGACATGTAAGACCCTTCCCACCTTCTAGATTCTTAGATTAAAACAGAGCAATAATGTGCCTGCTGTATCCCAAGATGGGATATGATTTCACCCTTATGGACTCCCTGGAATCCCCATGGAACTGGACTTGCATCTTGCTTAAGTGGAAAAGTACAACTGTAACTAAAAAGGAAAATGTCGGTCAGGGTTACACTGGTGTCAAGTCCCTAGGAAAATGTTGGAGGTCAACACAGTTTTCCCAGAACAGAAGCTTGCTGACCCATCCCCCCAGAGTGAGGCCTCTGCCTTCCAGCCCCGTACAGAGGCAGAGTGAGGGTCTGGGACAGAGAAACCCTGAGGGTCTTGAGCATGAGAGATGGCTACCCCTACCTCCTATCAGCTTTCCCTCCCACAGGGCCACTTGCATATCTCCTCCTCCCAGCACCCCTGACCAAGCCTCAGTAACTCTTGCTCTAGACTTTTGGTTGAATTTCCTTGCTCTCAGTTTTTCTACTTCTAATTCACCTTCTCCCTGCCACACAACAATCATTGAATAATACAATTCTGAATAAGACACTCCTCTGCCCTAAAACTTTCCATGGCACCCCATTGCATAGAAAACAAAACTCAAATTTTCATGGTTCTTGACGCCCCTTTCAGCTCCCTCTTCTACATTCTCCCTCACTCCCTCCAAGACTCACATATTTTCTTCTTCTGCTTCAGCAAATCCAGAAATCTCCCAATGCACCCTGACCTCCCATCTCTGGTTCTTTGCTTATCCTGGTTCCTACTATGGGGAATGCTGCCTCTTGTGCCTTTTGAATCACAGTTTAAGCTTTAAAGCCAAGTTATGACTCTTTCCTTTCTCCATGCCACCTGTCTTAGTCACTTTGTGTGGCTATAACAGGATACCTGAGACTGGGTAATCTATTTAATTTTTTTTTTTTTAATTGTGGTTCTATAGACTGGAAAGTCCAAGACTGGGCAGCCCATCTAGTAAGGGCCTGGAGCTGCTTCAGCTCAGGTAGAGAAGGAGTAGACACATGCAAAGAGACACATACAAGAAACTGGGCTCACTTTGTAATAACCTGCTCTCACAGAACTAATCCATCCCCAGGAGAACTAACCCAGATGCTCAAGAAATCCATCGTAACAACAAAATCACCTCTGAAAGGCACCACCTCCCAACACTGCTACATGAGCAATTAAATTTCAACATGCGTTTTGGCAAGGACAAACCAGAGCACCACCTGTTTAGAATTAGTCACTTTGGGGTACTTAACATTTGATCTTCTATTCTGTTTAGTTATGTGTCGCTTTGGTCTCTCCAATTGACTCTGCATTCATAAAGAGCCCTGTCTGCATCATTAATTATCTTTAGTTTATAGTCTTTTATGTCTTTGAAAAATTACCTATTATTTCTAAATAAAACTTGTTTCTACACAGACTCATAGAATGTTTGGGATAGAGGGATGTTATCAACTATCAACTACCAATGAGGGCAAGTAATTGCATCTAAGCCTACATCCCCTTCTGTAGCCAAGGCAGACAGTGGTAATCAATCATTGTGCTCTTCCCAGTGACTCCTGATGCATTTTTTCTAATCCTTCCAATCAAGGCCTCCAAGCAGCAACCACTTATCAATTAGGGGTGATGTTTATCTGCCATTTCTCAATTAATTCTTATGTCTAATTTTTTAATTTCCTCCCCCTCTTCTTTATGACTGGTATTGTGTGAAAGCCTTGAGGAAGGCTTATACTGTAAAACTTGAAGTATTTTTGTGTTTTTTTTTTTTATTATAGAAACATCCAATAACTATGTAAGGTCAGAGTTTGGACAGAAATATGAAATGTTCTTTTATTGGGATGAGCTATCTGGCTTTCCTTTATCAGAGAAAAAAAACCTGAAAGTCTAGTTCAGCTAATTATCTGCATTGGTTGAGGCTGAAAGGAGACAATAAGGCTCATATTCAGCTTTATGTTCTTGATGATGACCCATAAATGTCACCAACATTTTTCAAATGCTGGAGAGTAGGCAGCAGAGATGTCTCTTCCTTTGACATGGAACTGCCAGGTTTCTAACAAAGAAAGGAGCCATATTTAGGAGAATTTTACAAAAAGTGATTATCTTTCCCAAAAGTCTACCTCCATTTATGAAAAAATTCAGTAATATTAAGGAGCCACTGCTACCTCCACAGGTGTATTCACTTCCCCCCACCCCCACCCAAGCTTGGCCATCAGAAAGGCTGGACACACTCACTGGCCTACAGACTCTGAAATTCTCCATGAAGCCAAACTCTCTTCAGGTAGCGTGACATGATGAAATCCAAGACGAGACATTTTCCCCAAGCAGGGGTTTTAATCACTTCCTGTGTTTAAGGAATATAAGGCCCTACAGAATTATTTCCCTTTGCTTCAGAGAACTTAACAGCAATGAACTCAACCTACAGGGAATCACATTTTGACTATATTCCATGGATAAACTTTCACATTCATATTTATTGACATCCAAATTTAGCTGTATCTGCTGAAGTTATAGCAATGATTTATCCCACAGAAATGCTGGTCTACAGAGGACTTAAACACTTACATCCAATATGTGGGTGCGGACAGCACATGACACTCGCAGCCAGGATTTCCGGAAAAGGGCAAAGCCGTACGCTTTATACAGTGCAAGTGAACAAAATGATAACCCTGTTGAACATTACCTTCCATAGATGTGAATACTTCTTCTGCACACACCCCAGCTTGCCTTCTCCCCCTCATCTCCTCCCTTCTTGACTCCTGCTCATTTCTGAGAGTTACTGCACCTACTACCACGTCCAAGTCACCTCCTGCTACCTTCTACCTCTAATGCCAGTGGGAGAGCCCTCTTCATCTCTATACTCCCCCCTGATTTCCAAACTCCTCTACAATGCCACATTCACCTTAAAACAGCATCTGTCCTCCTGATTATTGTAAGTACACCTATAACAGGTCTGAAAAGTAAGTTCACAAACTCATCCTAGAAAAGAATACTGCATACCTCATTGCTAAACGTCCCTATGGTCACCTTCCAAGCACTCCCCTTGGCCATCTGGTGACTGTAGAGATATGCAACAGTGAAATATACAGCACTTTTCTAAGATGAGTTCTTGAACTTAATTGCCTGAACTTGTTTCTGGAACATTAGAATTGATCAGTAAATATATATTGGCTGAATGATCTCAATGAGCTATTTAGAGAAAAGTCTTTCATTAAAAGAAAGAAAAAAAAAATTGGCTGAGCTAAAGATCACCCAGCTATCACTCAGTTCCATTTCCTTGCAAAAGATGAGCAGAGAGCATAGCACAGAGAAAGAAACACACAGAAATATTCCTTTATGTGGTGCTTGAAACGTCCCTGTGTGAATCTTATTCTATTTCCCTTAGTCAGAATTGTTCTTTCATTTTATGCCATTTGTGTAGTTTTCTGTCCGTACCAGGCTGTGTGTTCCTCAAAGTCAAGGACTGGCTATTTCCTTTCACCCACAGCACCTTCTCAAGTGGAATTACCTCGTGTCTCCTTGCTACAGACCTCTGCACAAGGATCTCAATTAAAAAACAAATTAAACTTGAATGTTCGATCTTTTGGCTGGCTTTGTTGACTACATGGTGCCAAGGAAATGGCTTGGTGGTTTTTTAGTTTGGTTTGTCTTTTGTTCTCTGAATTTAGCATCATGTGGAGACAGAGCATAGCCTAAAGGTGCACTTAAAATGCTGTCCTGTTTCTGCGCTTACTCAGACAGGCAATAGAAAATGGCATCTTTGATAATTAATGCCCTTACAGAAATCCAGTGCAGGCTAGCAACTGTAAACACTAAGTTATTAGTCAAGAGAGCTGCTTGCAACATGAGCATGGAAATTCCCATGGATCTTCATAGGCCATGAAAGGGAAGATTCAAGATGCTCTGGATAACTTCATTACCATATTCACTTAATCATTTTACATCTCAGCAGACTGTTCATCACCGTCATCCCAATATCTTCTGCTAATGTGACTTCCTCATAATTCATATATAAAACAAAATTAGCATGTTGACTGCAACTTGTAAAATAAGTCCACATCTTTGTTTAATTACAGATCCTATATAAACTATTTTAGCATTATGGAAGGTATATAAAGAAGGAATAAAAGGAAGATAATTATCCTGTTAAAATGCCAACTAAAAACAAACAATAATTTTTTTTAATGTGTGTTTATATCAGGGCAAGAAACTGAATGTAAAACTCTCAAAGCTGTTTAAGAATAATGCCAATGAGTGCAAAAAGAAAATACAAAATTAGTTGAACATAGACATGAATGGTTTGATTCTTTAATAATGCTTAATTCTTTTCCCTCTGATTTTTTATTTCTCCCTTTGGGAATTGATAAAAGATTTTGTATTTCTTATAAGGACCTTATTTTTAGTTTATTTTCTAAAAGTGAACAAGTCTTTACATATGTTTGAAAGTATGTCCGTAAAACCTTTGGAAGACTTCTTAGAATGAAGAAACCTACGATGAATATCTTACTAAATTGTATGGGGGGTTTTCCACTTTTATATATTTGGGCCTTTTTTCCCTCTTCAACATCAAAACCTAATAATCGTGCCAGTAGGTCAAATATTTTCCAAACTTTGTTTCTGAACATTTTTCCTTACAAAGAGCAGGCATATGAGGGAAAGACATTTACACACCCTTCTATTACAATGGTTACCCCTGAGTTAGGCAGCAGGACCAAGGAGTGGGGGAAACAGGGGACAGAGCTCCCACTTCCTTCTCCATTTTACTTACAAGGAAAATGTACCCATGTGCCACTTGTACAATTTTTATAACTACTTAAAGGAAAGCATTGTATTTAGAGAATAAATATCTATTGCGGAAATTTTAAAATTATATGGATCCCAAGTTTGAACATTGCATATAGGATTGCAAGGGGGAAGAAGTGGGGAGGAATTAGTATTTGCTTAGCTGATAGCATCCACCCTCTAAAGCATTTCTGTACAGAAAAATTGAATGAAAGAATAGGGTAATGTAATCAGAATAAAGAATCTGATATCCAGAATGGAAAGTCTGTACCAGGAAAAGCTTTAGGAATTAACACTTTGATTAGTTATATCAAGATCATATTGAATTCATTTCCCCTAATGCCGGTTTGCTTTAACTTAATATCCTTTTAAAAAAAGTCTGCCATCATGACATCATCAGTCCATGCACCATTTCTTAGGGCTTTAAAATAGAATCTTAAAGTTTACATGTAACAACTAAATTCAAGAGAGTAACTCATTTGAATTTCTGAGTCTCTTAGGGGCTAGGAGTGAAATATAATGCTAATTTAATTTAATAATTTGTTCTCTTTCCCCAAAACACACAGTCATTGCTTGTGAAAGCCTCATTCCCACCCCCCACTCCTAACTTTTGTTTTCCATCAGCTTGGGATGAAATTAAAAGCTGATTTGAAAAGCAAAGTCCAGTTGCTTCCCAGATCCTGTTCTCCAAACATGCCGGGCCATGAGATTTTTCCTGACCATGGCATGTCTGCCCATCACCTTCTTTTCCAAATACTGGATATGGGAGTTGAATAGGGTGGTGCTTTTTATTCTTGTAGGTTTAAAACTATACAAAAAGCGAGCTGCTGGTAGAAGTCCTTTGTAAGTGAATGTGTGTGTGTGTGTGTGTGTGTGTGTGTGTGTGTGTTGGAGAAAAAGCTGGATCAAATGAGTAGTTTCCTGTTCAGAGCAAGACCTAAGTTTCCTTGCATGAAAGACAATATAATTGATTCCACTTCCATCAGCACATTAAAAGGAAGGCGGGAAACTCACTTCCTACTGGCCCCGACTGGGGGGATGAAATGGCCCGAGGGAAGTGACCCTGCCTTGAGCCTGGGCCGGCCTTGGCTGGCCAGGGAACGCACACACCTTCACACCCCCTTCCCCCTCCGTGTCCCCCTGGAGACTGTCAGCGTTTGAGTTCTGTCCTTTTCCCACTCTTGGGAGGACACACAATGTCCCTCCAGGTCCAACTGTCTGGGTTTGATTAAATAATTATAAACTCCCAGCAGCAGATCTATCATTTATGTCCCGAAACATGCCAGGACGTGTCTTTTGTGGCCATGCCAGCCAGTCATAAAGCCAGTCTCCTGATTGTAGCTGAGAACACAGTGGTCGATGTTTGTGCTGGTTCCTGGAGTCTGGCGATAGATTGTTGCCCAGCACTTTGCTGCTGATGCCAACATCACTGCAGAACCTCATAATAAATCCTTTCTATATTTATTCAGTCCACTGCTCTGACACTGAAATTGCCTTTCACGATCAGGGGCTCCCATTTTCCACTTCTAACTCTGGGCGATTATACATTGTAACAAAAGTGCGGTGGCAGCGTGTTGTCAATACCTGCAGCAGGGATGGGAACACTAGTTTACTGGGGAAGGTGAAAACTACAAGTGGGTGAGAGCTAACCTTTTATCCCACACAAAGGAAGCACAGAGATGATCTCTTTAATCCATTGGGTTAAAATGTTTAAAATTTTCCACTGCCTCCACAGCTAAAGTCCAAAATAAAGTTGTCAAAATAAAGCAGTAATATTTCATAGTAATATGCTATCTCCTTCAAAAGCTCCAGGAGAGGGGGGAAATGAGGGACACCATCTAATTGAGTTCAAGGAACGTTTAAAGACATGTTTTTGGTTCTTGCCTTAATTGAGCCACAGATGATTTTGAAATTGTCCCAGTTTAAAGTGTAGAATATCAACCATAACTTAGAAAAAAACTGAAATACCCGAACGGAAAGTTTTTTTCCTTACTCTTTGTGTTCATGAATAATCTTGTCAACAATAATAATTTGCATGGCCAGAATGCCCTTCCACTAATGATAACATAAGAAGATGCTTCTAGAAATTATGATGTATAAAAATTTAGCAATAAAACACACTGAGCTTTGGAAAGAGAAAATTGTGTTCAGAAAAACAGAAGTATATGTGCTTATATGTGTTTTCATTTTTGAAACATGATCAAAGTCACTCACTTTTTGAAAGGAATACAATGAAATGAGATAACAAGGCTTAGTGAAAATAAACTATATAAACTGGTGGAAGAGTGCTACAATCACAAAATAAAACCCATAAGTCACTTATTTTTCATCCCTGTCTTTCATGCATGTTTACATTTCCTGAAATGCCATGGAGTTGCTGCAGTCTGTGGATGAAATGTGAATCTTGAAAGAAGAGTTACTTTTACAAAGGTAGAATCCATTGAGGGATGAGTGTTTTGTCTTTACTGCTTCCTTTTAAAGGATCATTAGAATGTTTCCACTTAATACAAAAATTTCAATATCATTACAGGAAAGGCTTCGGATATTACATTGCATTTTTATGAGAATAGTTTTTAGAAGAATAAACATTAAAGATACTTAGAATGCATGCAGTTTGACATTTTTCAAAATCAAAAAATCCCATTTTCAAAAATGTAAATTGAGTTATTGTTGTTTTGTTTTTAAGAACCGAGAAATAATTTATTTCAGTAATGTAATTCCTGGTGACATCACATTCACCCCAATGCTACTCAAATAATATTTTAATATTTTTGAAAAGGGCGCCAGTTATTCTTTTAAATAAACTTATATTCACAATAAACTGTTTCTAAATACATCAATTTAAAATTACACCACTAATGAGGCAAACTCAAGTTGGAGAAAAATTGATATTAAAGACATTCCAATTCAAAATGTATAATATATAATGACAGGTTCTTTGGGTAAATGTTGCTGGGAAAAAATTATTAAGGAAAAGAAAAAACTTAAAAGGCTTTTTAGGTAAAGTCAAGAAGACAGAAAATCACAGTCCAGACACAGTGGCTCATGCCTCTAATATTTGCACTTTTGACAGAGTGAGTTGGGAGGATCTATTGAGTCCAGGAATTCAGAGACTGGCCTGGACAATAGGGAGACTTTGTATTTATTAAAAAAAAAAAGAAAAAAATTAGTGAGGTATATATGATGGTGTGGCCTCATAGTTCCAGCTACTTGGGAAGAGACAGGAGAATTGCTTGAACCCAGCAGTTGGAGGTATGATGACACCACTACATGCTAGCCCTCCAGCCCTGGCATCAGAGTGAGACCTTGTCTCAAAAAAATAAAACCAACCAAACGAACAACAGTTCTCCCTTTATATAGGGACTATTTAACTTTGTATACATTAAAAAGTTACATATTTGAAGGTTACATACGTAGAACTTTTAGCCATTTGTGAGAAAAGATTTTTGTTGTTGTTTGTTTGTTTTTTAAGTTCTTTTGACTAATGAGCTCTTCCACAGAAATGCAGCCAGGTGCAGGACTGGTTTCAGTCAAGAATTTTAAATCTGCCAACCTGAGAAACGTCATGAGGAACTGGCCACTAGGGGGCCTCCCTGTTGATCCATTCTTACAAATATAACAGGGACTCTAATAATAAGCTGCAAAGATTTCCTCCACTATTTTCTATCATACACATAGAAATACCTGTTCAGGAAGTGACAAAAATCCTATCATCTGGTTATTCAGCTAATGTGAAACTATGGATTAATTTATTTCTTCTTCACTGAACAGACCCTTTTTATTTTTAAAACTAAGTGCTATTATTTTGGGGTTTGTCTTTTAGCTCAGATAACAGTTGTTTTATCTGCTGTTCATAATTCTTCTGTTGTTTTCTTGACTTGCGTCAGAGATTGCAATGAAGAACTTAATTTTAATCAAAGCAGTGCATTGATTCAGTTTGGAAGGAAAACTTGAGTGCATTTACTCAGCTTAACCAAAGCGGATAAGTATGCTTGTGAGAGGCCATGTTCATTTCCTTTGACAACTCCCTAAACTGCAGTGAGAGCCAGTGCTGTGGTACAGTCTTCATTTGGCAAACCTTGTTGAGCATTTGCTATACACTGGGTGCCATGCTTGGTGATGGTTTTCACCAGGAAACTAACCTGGCTTGGGAGCCCTCACAGAGAGGGCAAGAGAACAGGTGAAACAGGTGAGAGGAAGTAGAATCCAGAAGGCAAACTCCTGAATGGTGTGAGGGAGGAAGCCACGGGGAAGTGGGTGTCCAGCAGGTGGGACATGGGATTTATAATCTGGAGACCTAGTGTCAGGTCTTGCCTCCTTTACTCACCAGCTGAGCATGAACTTGGGGAGTCCATGGACACACTCTGACTTTGCTCTCTTACCAAAAGTGTTAACAGTGCTGGCTCCATCTCCAGATACGCCCTTTACCTCTTCAGATTTTGGGAGGATCAGATGAAGTAGTTAATTAACTTTGCTTTTTAAAGGGACATTCAAATATTATTGTGTGATTGCTCAAAACAACCATTTTTATTGAGTGAATTATCAGCAAGAAGACTTTGGTACACAGGAGGCCTGTTGATCCAAGCTTAAAAATATCTAGTGATTTGTTAGTATGCAAATGTTCCAACATGTAAAGTTAAGAATGTTTTCACAAAACAGCAAGTTTTTTGTAAATAGATATTAGTTAAATGATGAGTATTTTCCTTTTTTTTCCTTTTGCACTTTCTGATTTCTCCAATGACCCTGAAATGTTTTACAATAAAATATATTAATTAAACAAATCAAAAAGGAGAAGGATATTGATAAGCTGGATAAAAAAATTCCATTTCCAAACAAGAAGAAATTTTTCTTTGTACAGATTTGGTTAAAAATTCACATGGGGAGACTTTCACTAAAATCTTTAGATAATTTTCAAATCCCCATTAGTATTAAAAAAAATTAGTATCAAATTTTTAAACAATTTAAATTGAATTTTCCTTTTATAACCTCAATATTTCTTCACTTGTCTATTTATTCCAAAACAGAAATTTATAAAAATAACAAATATTATTTTTCAGTCTAAATATATGCCTATTTTTGTTGATTTTATATCAACTTCCATGTTTAAATATGTGCCTTTAAGATTTATTTAAGATTTATTTTGAAAATGGATAGCTCCTCCAAATAGCTCTGCTTCTGCATTTGCTGCATATTAGGGTGACTTCTCCCCATTGATACCACCTTCCCAAGTACAAATCAACAACACAATACATTTGAAAATTGCTCCCAAAGTTATCCTGTCTACACTGCTCTGATTTTGTTGTAAGAGGCATTTCGTGCACTCCCAACTTGCTTTCATAAAGCATGCAACTTTGACCTATCTACTTATTTCCTCTGAGTTCTCTTTGGTGACTTGAAATTTGTTAGAATTTTTTTTTTTATTTGCTTATTTTTAAGAACACAAGTATGACATTAGTAAATGTTGGTTGTTAAAAATACAAAGGTCAAGTAAAGCTTAACAACTCCCTCCCACCATTGCAGTCCTCTTCCTAGAGGCTACCGTGGAGGTCAGCTGGGTGCACAGCATTTCTGCTGTTGCTGCAGCTTTTCCAATACATTTGCATTAAGACAAAGAGTCTTGCCCAAGGACTGATAGTTTTTTAACCAACATAATTGTATCATACTGTAAGTCTTCTTTCCAACTTCTTTTTCCGCAAGATCTCTTAGATATCTATCTGTGTCAGGACACATAGATCTACATCATTTTAAAATATTCTTTTGTTTCAGAGACATAATCCTGCCCTTTTGGGGTACCTAAGCTTCATAAGGAACTTAAAGATTAAGTGATCAAAACATAATTTCAAATTAGTTCAGAATATGTTGGACCTGTTTTATGCCTGGCAGTGTGGCTCTTGAGAGGAATGAAGTGTTATCCCTGTCCTTGGGGGAAATGTCAGGTATTTCTTAATAGGTGGAAGGAGGTAATGTACCCCAGGACATTAACTCTTCTGCTGCATCATACATTTAATATTTGAGAGACAAGCTATTTTACTTCAGGAGCAAAATAATTTAAACTTGTTGGCCATCAGAGATCTAGAAGGTGGAAGCCACCCTAGGAAGACAGGTTTGTCTACCTTCTACATTTAGACACTTAGGATGGAAAATTGAGTCTCAGGGTAAATGACTACCCAGTTGGAACTATGTACATGCCCCCAAAGAGTCTAGAATATGTTTCCACAGAATTTTTATTATTGCTGCCATTTCTTTTCTCTGCTATGTAGAACTCCTCAAGGAAGCTAAAATCAGCCTGTGTGGAGCAGGCAGCCTTCCCTGTTCAGTTATAGCTCTAATGTCCCTACATCCCAGCAGACTGACAGACAAAGGCTTGGACCACAGGAAGAGGCCACGCAGAGCTTTCCAAGATCCTTATTCTGTCTATAGCAAACACTGAGCTTTAACAGAACAATCATTGGAATGTAAAAAGAAAGAGGTTTTTTTTCCCTCTGAGACAATGAAGGCAGTTTTTAAAACACGAAATTGAACTACCACTGATATAAAGAAATAATATTTGGCTCCGTGCCTGTAGCACAGTGGTTATGGTGCCAGCCACATACACCAAGGCTGGCGGGTTCGAACCCAGCCTGGGCCAGATAAACAACAATGACAACTACAAAAAAAAAAAAAAAAATAGCCGGACATTGTGATGGCGGGCACCTATAGTCCCAACTACTCGAGAGCCTGAGGTAAGAGAATTGCTTAAGCCCAAGAGTTTGAGGTTGCTGTGAGCTGTGACACCTATAGCACTCTACTGAGGGTGACATAGTGAGACTCTGTCTCAAGAAAAAAAAAACCAAAAAACAAATACTATTTAATAATGAGATGTTTGATCAAAAACAACTGAAGTGTACAAGTTTTTTAATTTATTTTTTACTTTTTATTTATTTATTTTTTTATTAAATCATAGCTGTGTACAATAATGCAATCATGAGGTACAATGTGCTGGTTCCATATACAGTCTGAAATATTTTCACTGAACTGGTTAATATAGCCTTCATGGCATTTTCTTAATTATTGTGTTCAAGAAGTGTACAAGTTTAAGAAGAACATCTGTCTTTTGATTTAGTTTACTTCCAATACAAGAAGATGAAGAAA
>CAUYPK010162128.1:0-27368 GCA_963574355.1 Loris lydekkerianus
AGAGCAGAGAGAGGGAAGGAGAGAGGGGGTGGGGCTTTAGTGTGTGCTACACCTTTTGGGGGCAAGACAGGATTGCAAGAGCGACTTTACCTAACAAATGCAATCAGTGTAACCTGGCTTATTGTACCTTCAATGAATCCCGAACAATTAAAAAAAAAAAAAAATCAGATGGCTGTAACAGACTGATTTCATCTTTTGCTTTTCTATTCAATTATTATTGATCTTTAAAAATTTATAGGCACACCTAAGATCCTCTCATGGCACAGCAGTGTGCTTCTGCTCTTCACTGATTGAAAATCACTGCTTTAAAGGGGGAAAAAAACTCAAAAATAGGTCATTGGGCCTTTGCCAATTCCAGTATGGACTATTTGGGAGTATGTTGATTGATATGGTTGATCATCAATTAGCCTTTGTTACAAAAAGAAACGTATATCTGTGCATCTGGTAGCATCAAGTCTTTCCTATATAAAATAGTCTAAAAGTGTGACTTACTACCAAAATGTTAGTTCTCAAATATTTTGATTTCAGGATTCCTTTACACTTCTTAAAAACTGAGGACCCCCAAGAGCTAGTTTATATAGATTATATCTATCAATATTTACTATGTTAGAAATTAAAACTGAGAAATTTTTGAAATATTTATTGATGTGTTTAAAAACATTAATGTGAGGCTGGGCACAGTAGCTCACAACTGTAATCCTAGCACTCTGGGAAGCCGAGGTGGCTGGATTACTTGAGCTCACAAGTTCAAGACCAGCCTGAGCCAGAGTGAGACCTTGTCTCTAAAAATAGCTGGGTATTGTGGCAGGTGCCTGTGGTCCCAGCTACTCGGGAGGCAGAGGCAAGAGAATCACTTGAGCCCAGGAGTCTGAGGTTGTTGTGAGTTATGACTCCATGGCACTCTACCAGGGGCGACAAAGTGAGACTATCTAACCAAAAAAAAAAAAAAAAAGTAATAATAATAATAACATAAAAACATTAATGTGTTTAAATTTGCTACATAGGAACATAAATTATTTTATGGAAAGAGATTTTATATTTTTGAAAATCTTTAACATCTGGCTTAAAAGACATCTAGATTCTCTTATCTGCTTCTGCATAAAATCATTTGCAAAGTATCCTGGCCTCATACAGATATGTAATTTGGAACAATTTTTAATAGATTTTTAACATAATTATAAATATTCCTCCTTAATACCATACAGGACAAAGCAATAATTTTTTAACAGGTTACCTACAATGTAGAATCCGAACCATACTAGTAAACTTTTCCTACTTAATTACATTAAAATCCATTAGTCCATCCTGCACATGGAATTGGTCTCTGCAACAAACACTGATCATTTGAAGAATGTTGGCTTACTGAGTTATGCAGATCTTCTAAATGCTAACACATTTCATTATATAATATCACATCTTGTTTGTCAATGTCACCACTGAACTCATCAGAAGAGTGTTTAAAGAAAGAGTTGTCAAACTTGTGTTGAGAAATACAAGATTTTCAAATTTTTAATTTGTGCTTGAAAGCTTGAATTTTATCCTTGTTAATAACTGTCTAAGTGATAGACTCATTTCATTTAGTGCTGATAATAAGGTCTATAATATAATTAAATCTGAATACCTCTAGTTGATCTGTTAATAATTTTGGAAAGTAAAAACTCAATCATATTGGGTGGTTCCTGTGACTCAGTGAGTAAGGTGCCAGCCCCACATACTGAGGGTGGCGGGTTCAAACCCAGCCCCGGCTAAACTGCAACAACAACAAAAAAAAAAATAGCCGGGCATTGTGGCAGGCACCTGTAGTCCCAGCTACTCGGGAGGCTGAGGCAAGAGAATAGCCTAAGCCTAAGAGCTGGAGGCTGCTGTGAGCTATGATGCCACAGCACTCTACCAAGGGCATAAAAGTGAAACTCTGTCTCTAAAAAAAACAAACAAAAAAACCTCAATCATATTGATGTTTTCCTCAAGATAACCATAGCACTTCACTACATTGTGAAACTGTTTTATGTGTACTTCTCAGTTCATCATTAGAATGTTAAAAGGTATGTTTTCAAGGCTGTAGGTTTAATAAAATTAATAATTTTTACTGCTTTACTACTTGGTGCCAATGCTATGATTTGTGTGAAGTCACTAGCAGTTGTCCACTATTGCTTTCATACCACTAGTGCTAATGCCAATACAGTGAAATGGAAAAAAAAAAAAAAAAAAAAAAAAGAACTCAACATTATCACAAAAAGAGCTTTTGTTCTCATAGACCACCTAAAAATGTCTCAGGGACCCCCGAGGTTTTAGAGACCACACTTTGACAATCTTGCTGCTAAACCAAACATGCTGATACTGATCTATGCAACTAAAAGAGCTGTTTTTATTTGTTTGTTTGTTTGTTTGTTTTTACCTCTTGAGGAAAAATAGAGATACCAAAGCACAAGTCACTCGTGTGCTACTATTTTGGGTATTAAAGAACTATCACTTCCCTTTCCTTACCCTCTAAACCAGTTGTTTCTAATAACCTAGATAAATTTTCTGGCTAAGATCTTAAAAACTGGCTTCTAATAAAGTTATGAGTGTTCCCCAAAATACGGGGAGGGAGCTAATAATTATTAGCAGCACAAGTCACTCATGTGCTACTATTTGGGGTATTAAAGAACTATCACTTCCCTTTCCTTATCCTCTAAACCAGTTGTTTCTAACAACCTGGATAACATTTTCTGGCTAAGATCTTAAAAACTGGCTTCTAATAAAGTTATGAGTGTTCCCCAAAATATAGGGGGGGTTAATAATTATTAGCAGCAAAGGACAATAACCCCTGACTACACTATGCTATACTCATTCCTCATGTCTCAATCATTTTTTTTTTTTTTTTGATCCATCACTTTTACTGTACCTCTTAATCTCTGTTTAGTATTCTAAGCATAAAGCTATCACTTTCTACGTATCTTTCGGCTGTATATCAATGGTTCTGTTATGCAAACTTTCTATTACAATTCAGTCCTGAGTATTTTCTTTGACCTTTGAGGCCTTCAGAAGAGTCTTCCTTATTGATGGAGGAGAATTTTTCTAACTGCTTCTAATTTAATGATTTTCTGCAAAGAGAATATGGTCATTGTGAAAAGTAGTGTTTTGTTAATACTTTACTTATGGCCCAATATTTTATATACTGGAGTTGTTCAGTATAGCAATCCATATAATCCATTTGATCAAGTTTGCTAAATGTTGCCCAAGTCTTCTATAGCCTTTTTTTGAAAGAAAGTCCCAGTGATTCATCAACTACTGACAAAGACAAGTTGAAATCCCTTACTGGAAGGCAGACTTGTCTTTTTTTCTTCTGGTTCTCAATTTTTCCTCTATAGCACTTGAAGCTACATTATTGTATGTATAACAGTTCAGTATTATATCTTTTCTTGCCTGATATTATCATGGTTTTATCAGCTTATTCCAGGTTGGCCTTGCCATGTAATTTTTTTCATAACTTAAATTTCATAATTTTCCTTTTTGTCTCTGTATATATTCTGAAGAATTTCTTTAGATCTCTCTTCCATTTCATTAATTTAGCTAAGTCTAACCTGCTATCACACCTATCCAGGTTAGTTTTTAATTTGAAACATTACATTTTTACCTCTGTAGAAAATGCGTGATTATTTTTCAAAACTTTGTGGTCATTTTTATGGTCTCTTGACCTTTCACGTATTTTTCAACTGCTTTTTTATTTCCTAAACATATTAAACCTGCATGTGTAATAATGCTATTTTCTAAAGCTGCACTGTCCAACATAGCAGTTATTAGCTATGTGACTATTTTAAAAAATTAATTAAAATTTAATTAAAAACTCAAGTTTCTCAGGTACACTATTTAAGTGCTTCATAATAACACATACTTTATATGACAACACTGATTAAAGGCTTTATAGTCTGTCTCAAGTGACATACTCACATACGACACGTACTATACACTATATAACATCACCAGCAAAATCTGCAGTGTGCACCCCTGAAACAGGCAGATGAACATTTCTTCAGCAAAACACACTAAATGGGAAAGACAAAGGCTATAAAAAGTCTCAATCAATTTTGGTCAGCTCTGGCCACTTATTAAGTTGGGAGAACAGGAGAACATGGCACATGGGACCATGTTTCCTTCGTACTGTGATTTTCTTCTCTCTCTTTTATAAGGATTGCCTGTTTCTTAAGTTTGTCTGCAGAAATTCTGGGAGGCCTATATTAAAAGTAAGCACTTCCAGAGTAGATCTGCCCCTGCTTCTGCCAGGTGCTGGGGAGCATCACCAAGCCAGGTCTTCACGGTAAGGTCTCCGCTGGACCATCTCTATCTACTCTGATGATGTGAACTCAGACTGCAAACCTGTGTAACAGCCAGCTGCCGCTACAATTCTCAGAAGAGCATTTTTCCTCTTCTAGTCAGAGACAATATTTGAGAGAAGAAATTCTTGTTGAAGTTCCCTGGGAGGATGAGTTTATTTCTAGTTCTCCTTTACACTAAACACTTAAGCCTTTCATATCCCAACCTTGTGCTGGAGTTGGTTTCTCTTTGTTTTTGTTTTTTTTTTTAAGATTCCATTTGTGGTCCCATATACCCTACAAGAGGTTCCCCACATCCAGCAGCAGCTAATTTCCGTGGGCCACTCACACCACTCGATTTGCCCTTTCACTTCTTCACTGGCCTCTGAATGGCCCTGACTTTCCAGTCAGTCAGTGGATGCATTTAAAATGTATGTTTTGGAAAAATGATTGGATATGTGCATGCATGTTTGTAAGTTATGTATGTACAATGGGTTTGCGTGTGTATGAGTGTGTATGTATCTATGTAAAACATATTTCCATATTTTTAGTTCACTTCAGCTGAATTGTTGGTTAGGGCTGCAGTCCCCAACCTTTGAGTCTTAGACCAAAACTGGTCAATGACCTGTTAGAAACCAGGACACATGTGTCACCACCTGAGTTCCACCTCCTATATCATCCTTCCCACCTCACCCACCCTCAGTGTGTAGAAAAATTATCTTCCATGAAAATGGTCTCTTTTCTGGTGCCAAGAAAGATTCTGGTCTGTCCATGGCCTGTTAGGAACCACGCCACACACAGGAAGTGAGCAGCGGGTGAGCAGGGCCAAGCTTCAGCTGTGTTTACAACTACTCCCCATCACTCACATCACTGCCTGAGCTCTGCCTCCTGTCTCATCCTTCCCCCACACCCACATTCATGGAAAAACTGTATTCCAGGCTAGGCTCAGTGC
The DNA here is from genome assembly GCA_963574355.1 of Loris lydekkerianus. Taxonomy (NCBI): domain Eukaryota; kingdom Metazoa; phylum Chordata; class Mammalia; order Primates; family Lorisidae; genus Loris; species Loris lydekkerianus. The sequence goes on from CAUYPK010162128.1 coordinate 5,245, forward strand.
CTCACACCTGTAATCCTCACACCTGGGAGGCCAAGGTGGGTGGATTGCTTGAGTTCAGAAGTTTGAGATCAGCCTGAGCAAGAGAAAGACCTCATCTCTACTAAAAAAATAGATAAAACTAGCTGGGTATTCTGGCAGTTGCCTGTAGTCCCAGCTCCTTGGGAGGCTGAGGTAAGAGGATTGCTTGAGTCTAAGAGTTTGAGGTTGCTGTGAACTATGATGCCATAGCACTCTACCTAGGGTGACAGAGTGGAACTCCATCTCAAGAAAAAAAAAAAAAGTCTTATGTCAATTTTGATCAGCTTTGACTACTAAATAAATTATAAAAATACTTTTAAGATTTCAAAGCTTTTATGAATTTCCACATTCTTCTATCTGCAAAAAATTTGTTCATAGTACAACTTTGACCAGGGACTAAAACTTCTGTTTTCTAATACTGCTTTCTGGGTATCACTAGATTTGTTCCACATGTGTTATTTGTTTATTTGTTAATTTATGCGGAGATAGGGTCTCACTCCAGGACCCTGGCTAGAGTGCAGTGGTATCATCATAGCTCAGTACAACCTGTATAGCCTGTGCCCAGCTAATATTTTCTATTTTTGGTAGAAACAAGGTCTTGTTGGTTTTAAATTCCTGATCTTGGCCTCCCAGATCAGAGTGCTACAATTAAGGCATGAGTCACCTTGCCCAGCCTGTTCCCTATACTTTAATGAAGCAAAGATGATACCAACCTGTAGGAGACATCATTCTTGACTTGTTATATCTAAAATGAATTCTTTACTGAAATTCTAACACAATGACATTTTCCCATGATGGACTAGCAATTATCTTTCTCCAGACTAATGCACTGAATGTAGTAGTATTCACTATGCTGATCAATATAATTCAAACATCAACCTATCAACATTATTTACAGTGGTGAAACTCCAACTCTTAAATATATCCTTTCACATGCTATCATGTTTCAGTTTCCCACCATTATAGGTAAAATATTTAGTGTTTGAGAATTTACTGAATAAAATAGTGAAAATGTGTGAAAGTTCAGCAGATATGTATTATTAATAGTTAATATCATTAGTGAGATTTTTTATAACTTTCAGGTCTTCCAAAAAAATCATTTGTTTGTGCCTAACACCATCTTAAGAGTCTTTTTTTTCTTTAATTAAACACTTGTGTTTGGAAAACAGCTTAGTAGTCAAATTTGGGAGACGATTGACCCCCAACAGAGAGTTTTAAGTATAAGGGTGTGACTGTGTAATCTCACCACTGGAGAAGAGGTTACAGCTTCCCTGAGACTTCACTTATGCAATTCATAATGGTTGATTAAATCCATGGTGATCCATGTAGGAGGTAATCTTATATGCATTATGTTGTTTTCCTTGAAACTCTAAATTCAAACATTACTAGTCATAACAGTGTTTAACACTGATCAGATTTTTCACCACCAAAACCCACAAAACTAACCATAACCTACCAATTAGAATGTTTAAGTTCTTAGAAGTATGTGAGACAACTTTACTGGAATGGGGAACATTTTTGTTGTTGATTTCAGGAAATGGTCCTATTTCTGAGTCTAGTGGTCTTAATTATGTTCTAAAATTCTCCCATTTTCCACTAAGGACTTAAAGCTCTAATTACAAGTTTCTTAAATTGCAAAAAATTTTATATATGCATGTATATGAGAAGCCAATTCAAGATTTTTGACAATAACTGGCTTGGTGGCTCATACCTGTAATCATAGCACTCTGGGAGGCCCAGGTAGGTGGATCACCTGAGCTGAGGAGTTTGAGACCAGCTCCATCCAGAGTGGAACTCTGTCTCTACTAAAAATAGAAAACATAGGCAGGCAAGGTGGCATACACATGTAGTCCTAGCCACTTGGGAGGCTGAGGAGAGAGAATCACTTCAGCCCAGGAGTTTGAGGTTGCTACGAGGTATGATGCCATGGCACTCTAGCCTGTAGCAACAGAATTAAAGGAATGGAAGATATCTAAAAATTACATCATTTAAAAAGTTGTCCACTTAAGGAAATGTTTACCACTTAAACACTGTTATATAAATCACTGAGGCTGAATTTCATGTGACTCCCAAAGAGAACTGGAGTGAGGTGGCAAGGAGGAGCAAACCCAAGGGTTCATTGATGACAAATTATTTACAATTACTTTTGTGTTGTGACAAATATTCTAGCCTCTCTCTTTTTTTCCTTGTACTGAAAATCTACCCATTACACCACCACAATGGGACTACAATTAGCCTGCTGAACAAGTGTTATAGCACATCTCATGTACTTAAGCAAAGCATCTATTATAGCCATTTTTCACTTAGCTAAGTGGAAAATATATTATGGCACTCTTGCCATTGGGAAAAACCAACCCTTTTAAGAACATAAATAATAGAAAAATGGTAGTTATAGAGAACTTATGGATGAAATAGGGTTTATAACTTGTACAAGACAGGAAAGTCTGGATTATAGGAAACAGGAATTTAAGATGTAAAATGTTGGAACCAGGCAAAAAGAACTAGGCTGAGAATGGGTGTTCATCCCAACATCCCTTTTTCTGGAGGTTTCCACGTGGCCCCAAATCTTTGTAAAATCTGTACTAACCATTATAGTCCCACAGGCCCTATTTCCTTAACTCTTCAGCCACTGGAGGTCTGCTTATGGGTTATATATGTGTGTTTAAATATGTATGTATGTGATTATTGGAAAAAATTAGCAAATTAATTATGTACTATTGGCAGGAAAGAGTAACAGACTCTCAAAAATAAACACACATGCAAACCCTACTATACAAGTGAGAGAATGTGCCTGTTTGGAAGGGAGTGGAGTTCCCACCAAGACCATTGTACTACTGGAGGCATAGTCTAGCAATTAGGACCTTCACAGGAATCTTCAGTCTTGTCCTCCAAAGACAAGTTGTGAGCTCAAGCAGAACGACAAAAAGATGAAGTGAATTAAAATAACTTCTGCATGTTAGTGACTGCAATATAAACAAAATTATTTCGTTCTCATTAAAAAAATTAGTTCCATAAAAGCTTGGTAAAAAAAAATGTCACTGGCAGAAAAACAATCTGGGATTTAAATTCTCAAGGAAAAAAAGTAAAACAATAGAGAATATGACTTTTTTTTCTTTTCAGGATAAACTGAAAGTTATGAGTTAGACTTTTGTATGACCTTTGGAAAGAGATTACTTCTTTCCAGCCTGAATCTAAGGGAGTCCTTTTCTAAAATGTAAAATATGTTCACTTAAACTAGAAAATAAATATATGAAGATACAACAGGCATATACGTATCGAAAGGACAATCAGTATTGTTCTATTTATTACTGTAATTATAATCAGATAGGATTATAGAAATGTAAAAAAAAAGCATGTATGTGTCAAGGACTAGAAAAAATTATAAATAATGAAGAGAGTTATTGATTAGGATGGTATGGTTAATTTTATTTCCTTTGTTGTTGCTTTAATACAGATTGAGAGATAAAAAGGATAAAAAGAAACCCATAAAGATGCATGGTAGTTTATAGCAAATAAATATTATCACAGATAAAGTAAAAGAACATTTTCTAAATCACAGGCTGACACTTTCACTTTGGAAAAATATAGCCAGGTAAACCCCGAGGGAGGGTCCATTCAATACCTTCTTCATCACTCCCTCTTCCCTACCACTCACTCAAAGCTGAATCAGGACATTTCTTTTGTTTCTGTTCTTTCCCTAACTCCTCACACTACCAAATCTGCTGCTTTTAAGGGAACCCAGAAAAACAAGTTTCCTTGAATACCTCTGCAGGATTCTGGCCACTTCAAAGTTCTTCTGATTATATGGAACTATGATCAGTTCCAAATTGTATCTACTATAAAATGCAGATTAGTCAACCAAATCACTAGAGGAAGTAGAAAAATAAAAACCCTTTCCATTCCCAAGCACCAGTGGCCAATCAGAATGCTCTCTTTACCTACCCCCCGCCCCCAGCATTCCAAGAGCACTGGAATTCCAAAGAAAATTATAATTTTAGGAGGAAAAATATCTCTGAAGCATACTTTCTCTAAGCCTCAGAATAGCGATTTTTTTCTGTAAGGAGTAGTTAGAAGTTCAAACCATGTACAGACTGCATAAATTTTAGATGCTTTGTTCTTAAAAAAAAAAAAAAAGAAAAAAGAAAAAAAAAGATCCTTCATGAATAATGAAGGGGCAAAAGGAGAGAGAACAATCCAAGTAAAATAACATTTTCTGGATTCTGAGAAAATTCCAGATAGAAAATAAAAACTTTGCCAGGATATTCCACTTAATAAACAAACAACATAACTATTGTGGTTTTATTCTTTCTCTGTTTTCCAACAACAAAATATTCACTATAAATAAAAAGTATTAGAATACTCGGCATTAATTGTTTCATAAAGGTAGAAACATGCTTAGTTTATCCTATGTTAGTTAAACCTGGTCGTAAATCCAAAGCACAAAAAATGTGATATAAATATTGGGTATTTACCAGGGTATAATTACATTGTGATTATACTTAGGAATCACATTGTGCATTCCCTGAATAATTTTCTTAGCACGTCTGAAGTACCAACAATAAACCTATCTATTTAGGAAAGAAATGGTCCTCTTAAGCTGTGTTGTAAGTAACAGTGCTGTTTACACAATGAATAGTATTCAACAGTGATCAGATTTTTCATTTCTTTTATTTTATAATATCCTTAGTTCTGATGACCACTTACAGAAAAATACTACTTTGTATACTTTGCTTTGAGTTTCAGCATAAGCTAAAACAGCCCTTCAAATCATCCCCTTCATACAAGGAGTTTTAAAATGGCAATTGGAAATTTAGGTTTAAAAAATCACAGACCATGATACTTGCAACCAGAACCAATTATTAAGACTGCTTAAATGATTCTCCTTAATGAAACCATTATGAGCTTGATAAAACCATCTACCTAAATAATTCTGATGAGACTCTTAAAGGCACAAGAAGGCTCTCTTATGTAATTTGCCTATCCTATGATGCTATGTTATATCAGCCTAAGATCACATTAACGGTTTACAGGTCATCAAAAGACTTTACAGTTGATTTGCTATAAATAAAAGAACACATTCCCTTTTGCTCCCTTCCAAGCTGCTTCTTAGAACTAAAGATTCTAATGTGTACATGACTTGTGTTTATGATTTAACACAAAAGTAAAATATAAAAAATTCATTTCAAACATTTTTTACCAAATAATAATAATTTTAAAGTCCATTTTCTTTTTTAAGGTATTAAGCAATTTCTATCTATAAGATGTTTCTTAAATAGCAGACAATTATAATTTTTCAAAATTAAAAAAAAAGAACTTAAGATTCTTCCCTAACCAGCAAACAAAAAAAAAACCTGATGAGGTGTACATATTTTTTAGTCATAAACAATATTAAACTATTAATAGTTTAACCATCACATGGCGATGGTAAAGTCTTATATAGAAATATTCACTTTTAATTTAAATCATTCAAGACCAGGCGTGATGTCTCACACCTGTACTCCTAGCACTCTGGGAGGATGAGGTAGGTGGATTACTTGAGCTCAGAAGTTTGAGATCAGACTGCACAAAGCGAGACCCCCATTCTCTACTAAAAACAGAAAAACCAGCCAACCATCATGGTGGGTGCCTGCAGTCCCTGCTGCTTGGGAAGCTGAGGCATGTGTATCTCTTGACCCCAAGAGTTTGAGGATGCTGTGACCTGGGATATCACAGCACTCTACCCAGGGTGACAAAGTGAGACTCTGTCTCCAAAAAAAAAAAAATTATGATAAAATTAATAAATAAATAATTTAAGCCATTCTAAAGTACCTAGAAAGTGTCTCTACAATTATATGAGGAACCACCTCAAAAACACACTTCCATATATCACCAGACTTAATTTTGGTTGAAAGAAATACATTTGGAATCTCTGCACTCTCAAACAACAACATCAAAGTCCATGAATTGCCTGTGTGATCTAAAAAGCAGATTGCTGGCTGGGCTCAGTGGCTCGCTCTGGGAGGCTGAGGTGGATGGACTGCTTGAGCTCAGGAGTTGGAGACCAACCTGAGCAAGAGCAAGACCCTATCTCTAAAAATAGGTGCATTGTGATGGGCACCGGTAGTCCCAGCTACTTGGGAGGCTGAGGCAAGAGGATCACCTGAGCCCAAAAGTTTGAGGTTGCTGTAAGCTATAATGCCATGGCACTCTACCAAGGGCCTCAAAATAAAACTCTGTCTCAAAAAAAAATTTTTTTTTTAAAAGCGGTTGCTGAAGACCAACCCATTATCCTTTGTTTTGGGGGTAGTATTTTGATGTAAACCAATATGTGCTACTTGACTTCTGTGAGGCAGGAGTTCTTTGGGAACATATATAAATTTTTCAAATTTTAGAAATGCTACAAGTCCTAGGCAAAATCCTGCTTTATGCAGCTTACCATATAGGGTAAAGTACACCTTATAATAAAAAGCTTAATATGTAAACAGTTCCCAGTAAAAAAATTAGAGGTGTGTTGCAGGGTATGATGACAGAAGGATTAGTTCAGTGGAACACTGTTTGTATACCATTTACACAAGAAATCAGAGTTATTTCTTTCTAGGGCAGACAATGCACTGAAATGCGGTTAGGATTTAAGTTAACCTGAAGGAAAATTTCAAATGCAAGTTTAAGGTTCTTATTTACCATTTGGAAGATAATCCACTTAGCGCAAGAGCTGATAGATTCAGGAATCTAAAACAAATCACAGAACTAGATTGGTTATGTCTACCCTTAACAAGGACAGATAAGGTAAGGCACTTGGGTCTAAAAACAGTTGATTTCATATCCACATTGTATGAAAAGTAGTTGGCTGATGGTATTGTCTTAGCGATCCCTTGTTACTATGGTATCCCCACTGAACTTCTAGAGATAATTCAGTTCCCCAGAGGGGAGGTCAAGTGTTCCTTCCCCTCAGCCAGGAATGTTATCCCATCCCGTACCCTTTAAAATCCTATCCATGTCTTAAAGCTTCTCCAAAAGTCTCTTCTCATTGTCCCAGTTAGATCTCTTTATTCCTCCTCTATTTTCCTTCTCCATTTTGATTCTCATTTTTATAGTTCTTTAAGGACAGCACTTTGCAGCATTTGGGTATAAAGTAGCCTAGGCCTGTCTCCAGTTGTAGGTTGAGACCTAGAGTGCAGGCATTGTGGCCCCTCCGGTTGTTTCTTTTATAAAAAGTAGTCAGTAATGTTTACTGAATTAGCATGCATCAGAATCATCTGGAAGGATTAGTAAAGCACAGGTTTCTGGACCTCACCTACAGGGTTATTATTAGTGGACACAGGGTAGGAGAGGAAATGTGCATTTATAAGAAGTTCCCAGGAGATGTGAATACTAATCAAGGTACCGTATTTTGAGAACTACTCCATAACTGGAAGTTTACCATACAACTTTTACCCATATTTGACAGTGACTATGTAATCATGGATGTGAGCAAAACATAGATCTAAAATAGGTAAAGGCTCCTCCCTTATTGGGTGCTGGTACTCTCTCTCTCTGATTAGTTTACATTCTAATTCTCTTAAGGGGCCACAACTAGGGGCCTATTTTTGCAGAAGAACCTCTGTTGGAGCTCATTCACCTACAGCTAAACAAACTGTCTCCTTCTTTCTTTCCTTCCTTCCTTCCTTCCTTCCTTCCTTCCTTCCTTCTTTCCTTCCTTCTTTCCTTCCTTCCTTCCTTCTTTCTTTCTGTGACTGGGTCTCATTATGTTGCAAAGGCTGAACTCCAACTCCTGTGCTCAAGTGATACTCCTGCCTCAACCACTTGACTGTCTGGCAAAACTGTGTTTTCCAAGTTATAAATGCAGGGTTGTAAAGGACTTTAGAGGTCTAATTTCCCACTCCATAAACTCCTTTGACGACATCCTTGAGAGATGGCTTCCTAGAACCCTCCTCACCACCACCATGAATGATAATCTGTGTCTGAGATGTCATCACACAGGAAAATAATCTTGCCTTATTGTTAAGAATGTAAGGAAGTCTTCCTTAAAGTATGCTGGGTATTTATCTATGTCTAGCCAATACTTCTACCTAACCCATGGTACAGGCCTACAATCTCTCATCCAAAACCACAGGGTCATTTGTCTTATAACTTATTTTTTTCAGGTTTTAGGTAAGTAACATGGCATACATACATATATCATCTATTGTCTCAATGGGATTCAGGTCAGCACCTTATAATCAAACTCTAAATTTAGAGTGAAGCATATGAATATTCACAATTAATGGAATAAATAATAACTTCACGTTAATTAGGAATGGATTTTGCCACCAGATTTACAAAAAGAAAATCAATTTTCAGATATCTTTCAATTCCAAATTTATAAACAAACAACTACTTGAGGTGTGGTGGCTTATGCTTATAATCCTAGCACTCTGGGAAGCACAGGCAGGAGAATTACTTGAGCTCAGAAATTCCAGACTATCTTTAGCAAGAGTGAGACTCCATCTCTACTAAAAAACAAACAAACAAACAAAAAAAAAAAAAACAGAAAAATTACTCAGGTGTTGTAACGGGCATCTATAATCCTAGTCACTCAGGAGGCTGAGACAGGAGGATCACTTGAACCTAGAAATTTGAGGTTGCTATGAGCTAGGCTAAGACCATGGCACTCCAACCTGGGGCAACAAAGTGAGACTCCGTCTCAAAAACAAAAGTAAACTGTGGACCTATATTATTTTATACTCAGTGGACACACAAGTCTATGCACTTCTTCCACACCAATGGTACTTCAATTACTCAAAGACAGTGATTACACTCTCTCTTCCCTCTTTATCCACTGCACCTCCATGTTGCTCTTCTCCTAAATTACCAACTGATAAAGTAGCCCAGTATAACCAAAGAGAGCTAGGGAAAAACTCCCCTATTCATCCAACGCAGCTGAATTTCTGTATTTGCAGTTCACACATGCATTGCAGGGAACACAAGCAGCAGTCAAAAGAAGTGGCAGCCCCTGTAGAAAGGAGAAGACTTGTGGAGCTGATGGGCAATACAGTTATTTCAAGTACCTCAAGACACATGGGTAAAGGATTATACCTTGTGAATGTGATTTCAAAACAGAAAAAAAAAAAAAAAAAAAAAAAAAAAAAGAGGGGCCAAACTAAAACCTGGTGACCAGGACAATGTGCTGGGCATTGTATGTGATGACTGCCCTGTACGTAATCTCTAATCCTTACACTGCTCTGTGAAGTGGGAGATAACATCATTTCATACATGAGGAAATTAAGACCCTGAGAAGTAAACTGCTCAAAGTCACATAACAAGCCGAAGGCAGATGCAAGATTTTTATCTGATTCCAAAGTTTAAGCAGAAAACTTCCAATACATCCAATACTGATAAATCATTCAGTAAGTCTGTTTTTAGCCCTGATTCTATACACATATTAATCAATGAATTTAAAGGGACTGCAGACACCTGCCTTTCAATTTGCCATGTGACAAGAAAAGGATGAGAAAAACTATTTCACTGGATCCAACAAGACCCAAAAAAGGTAAAGATGGCCAAGTAACATGAAGAAAGGGAGATTTAATACAGATCACAATAAAATGTTGCAAGTTGATGGGTCCATACACCAACATAATAGATGCAGACAGGACTTTCAAGTGCCCAAAATTTACTTTGAGCCCCTAAGACTATGGAACCTGAAGCTGCATTAATACAACTCCAATGTCCAGAATGAGGATATTATGTAGATTAGCCCTACCCTGCAGTGGTCAGACCAAATCTGAAGCACTGAGTATAGTTCAAAACTGAAACTTTTATTGAGCCAAAACAGAGTACATAATGAAGAGGGGGATGAGAACAGCAAATGTTCCAAAACCAGAAGGCTTAGAAGAATTGAGACTGTTTGTTTAGCTTGGAAGAGTGAGAAAAAGGTGGGAGGAAGGCAAAAGACAGCAGTCTCAAACACAGATGGAGAACAACGCCTTGCAGTTTTGGCAGAGATGACCCTGAAATGCAGGTCCCCTCCCAGTGGGGATGAGGGATGACAGAAGTGCACAGGGTGAGGGAGATGGCCGCCCCCAGAGAGAGGGACAATGCTGCCCCTGCTAGCCAGAAAGAACAGGGGCCCTCCGCAACAACAATCTGCTTTGTCTGTGGAGAGCCTCGGAACAGTGGGAATTTGGGGAAGTAAAGCTGGCTGAGTGACACTTCAATGGCCTGCCAGCAGGGGAGATATTTTTAGGCAAGTAGAGACTTGTAGCTCTCCTCCTGCCATATAGTGTAGGTAATTATGCAGAGTTCTTCAGCAGGGCTAATTCACCAGGAACCTGCAATTCTTTCTGCCCTCCTCCCACATATCCCATCCGCTGGCTCCAAGGAACTTTTTCTTTTTGGCTTCCCTAGCCCCAGACTCAATTCTATCCAAAAGTGACATGTATATCACACAGTATGACTTCATTTTTACCTGGCCATAAAGAAAACCAGTTATAAAAAAATTACTAGACAATCAGGCCAAATGAACAAAAATTGGTCTCATTTTCCCCGGCAGAACACAAGTCAGCCGCTCACAGGAAGGTGGTGATATGGTATGGAAAGGCAAATCCAGGTTAAAGAAAAGCACAAGGCACAAGACATGAAAGACAAGAGAAGAAAACAAGGAAGTACTCTGAATTTGAATGCAAAATAGTCTTCAAAAGGTTATCATATCAAAAATTTTAAATTACGAAGTGCAGTTCCTCTTTTCTATGATATGTGAGCTAACACTACAAGCTCCATGAAGAACTCTCACTTATAAAATTCCCAATTAGTGTTGGTTTACCATTTTACAAAATATCTGTCTTTCTAACTCCCATTTCTGCTTTGTCTTTCTAGTCTACGTATTCCTTCAAACATTCAAAACTTCAATTCCACCAGCTATTCTACTAAGTATTTTTAAATCAAAGATCTTTATAAAAAACATGTATATTTCATAGATGCTATATAGTACACTGCCAGTTCAAATACTTCCCATATCCTTAAACTGACTTTTTAAAAAAAATTTTTAGATGCTTATGCTGTGTAGTAATGATTCCAGGTTGGGATACCTCACCCAAATCTGCAAAGCTCAGCAATACATATGATAAAATGCTGGTTTGCCTTTCAGGGGTCTTGTAACTACAGAACTACAGTTATAATTCACATATTACATAAAGCATGCTATTTAATTCTTAGCACGCCTGAATGTCAATTTAAATAGTTTAGGGTCATTTGCCCTTTAATAACATGTTTGTTTTTTTTTCTTTAAAAAGCATCAATGATTGGGGGGGGGAAGGGGAGTTGGAGAGGGGATTGGTGCGCTTCCACTTAATGGGCACAATGTAAAGGTACCCACACACCTCTTGGTGTAGGACACACTATAGTAAGAACTCTACCTAACAAACATAAACACTATACCTGTTAGTACCCTCAAATTAATCTGAAACTTAAAAAAGGAAAAAAAACCCACAAGTGATTATTTATCCTACTATCCTTGTAAGATTCTGAAAATATTGTTCTAACTGGAAATATCTAAGGGTAAAAAGAAAAATAACTCCCAGTAATTTTTACAAAGTTACGGTATATAGGTAAGCAGTCACTAAAAATTGAAGAGCAACCAATAAGAGTCCTAAGTCTTTCTTTAAAATTCTAAGAGGTTGTGTGGTCATTTCTGGTAACGATAAAGCTATTTAACTCAGACTGAAGTGTTGTTTTTTTTTTTTTTTTTTGTTATCAAAAAGTCAGTCTTTGTGTTAGACACTTTAAAGTTGACTTTAATGTTAACTAAAATATATTACATTTATATATTTATATAAATAAAATAAATATTACAGTTATTCTTTAAGCAGCAAAGAGTGAAATAGTTTTTTAGGAAATTATTACATTTTTCTTGGCTCAGCACCTATAGCAAAATGGTTATGGCACCAGCCACATACACCAAGGGTGGCGGTTCGAACTCGGCCCGGGGCCAGTTAAAAAAAAAAAAAAACAATGACAACTGCAACAGAAAATAGCCAGGTGTTGTGGCGGCGGTAGCCTGTAGTCCCAGCTACTTGGGAGGCTGAGGCAAGAGAACTGCTTAAGGTCAAGAGTTTGAAGTTGCTGTGAGCTGTGACATCACATCACTCTACCAAGGGTGACACAGTGAGACTCTGTCTCAACCAAAAAAAAAAAGTTATTACTTCTCCAATATTTTAAATAAAATAACACAAATCATCAAAGTCAGCCATTTCCTACTAAAAGATCCAAATAATATTTCAAATATCATAAAACTCTCTTCACACTGCAACTTAGACTTTTAATTTAGAGTCTGTATGTGATACAAATGCCTGCAAAGACATGAAGAAGGAAGAGTACAACACCATTGATAATTTGTTGTTTTGATGGTCAGAGGCTCTACAAGCTGGTGGGAAGAGGAACAAAGCCTAAATGTGGGAAGGAAAGGTATTAATTACCTTGCTGCCTGGAGTCTGGTTTTATCCCATGGGGCTATAATAATCTATTAACCTGAAACTTGCTTGTCTCATCTACTACATTCTTGAATATTATAAATTTAAAATCCTTAGTTCATATTTGATTTGTGGTTCAGAATATTTAATTATGGGTTTCCTGTTCATCATTCCAAATATTAATGAATTACATGTGCATAGTCTATAATAAAAATATAACATTGTTCTATAGAACATATCAACCAAATATAATATACCAAAATATAACATTCATAATTTAAAAATTTTTTTACTTTGAAAGAGACAGTTAATTTTTTTATATTAATATTCAAAATGTGAACTATTATTTCACTTTCCTAAATTCCAAACTGCTGGCACCTCAGAGTTTAACAGGTATTAACCATATATTTTCTTTCATGATTAGGCAGTCCTTAGGACCACCATCACAAGATCTCTTATTTTTGCTTCTTCAACAGAACTACAGGTTTACATGAGACGTGACTCAACACTTCCCTCCACATCCTGGGCTTTACTCAGGGGACAAGTCAAATGTGGAAATTCAAATATCAAACCTGATGAGAAAGTACATCTTAAAAAGCCAGCAATAAAATTCAAATTAACGTTTTAATTAAGTACAGAACAAACCTGGTCTTTTCTCAACAACAGTAAGAGGTAAGTAACATTTATTAGCACCAAGTTTACTTTGCATTTGCATCACTACCACCTTTACACAAGCTGCTGGGTAGCCATTATTCCCACTAAACAGATAATGAAAGGATTATATATATTAAGTATATTTATATACACATACACAGAGGTCTATCTGACAGTTTATCTGCCATATGCATTCCTATACAAAGAGGGCTTAGGAGCAGCAATTGGATGAAAGAAGGATTAGATGTATCTTGAAGAATGTTTTTACTTAGCACAGATGTTTACTTGGGGTGGTCAAACGTGTAGCTGGAGATTATGGAGGCTAGCCCGCCTTCCTCTTCCCAACCCCTTGGAGCTGCCACTGCCTATATGAGAGTAAAAGTCAGGGCTGAGAAAGTCAGGAATTCAGAGGTCTGAACTCAGTTCAGAACGGAGCCTGCTGTGGCATGGTGCCTTGTGCCCCACATGTACCACCTTGCTCCATTTTCCTCCTTGCGTGTAAACATGAAGCCACTTAGAACAACATCCTCTAAGTAGCCTGGAAGGACAACAAGAAGGGATTAAGGATAGGAAATAGTCGAGAGAGACTGAAGTGGAAATGCTAGCTGAACCCAGCCTGAAGGAGAGTCAGAGGACAAAGACCTAAAAATACAGATGGAGATTTCCCTAACACAGCTTAACCAGAAAGAAACTTCATTTCACTCCATCTCTCAGGGCCTATAGCTCATACTGCTAAGCATCAACATTTATAGTAAAGTATGTTCATTAATAGTTCGGGGAAAAAAACCCAAAACCTCAGATGTGTGGAAATGGCCTCTGCCATTTTTCTGCTCATTAACTCTACACTAGGAAATAAAAGTCATAACCAGCAGTGCATGGTTGTTTTCCATTTGAGTTTAATTTAATTTTCAAAACACTGAGTCATCTCAACTATGCAAATGAAAGTTATGATGGTTTTACTCAAATGATTAAGTATAGTTTATATATAGAACATGTTTCTTTAAATAGCAGGGCATCTAGTTGTACAATGATAAGCTAACTGTCCCTTTCTCTCTTAAAACCTGGAAACTAATACACTGAAGGGCTGTGAAATGCAACCGCCTCCAGAACACATCACAGGACAAGAGGCAGACTGGGCTCCACAGTAGTTAGGGAGACAGGTGTGGAGCCGGGCCTCTCACCCTGACCCCACTCACTGAAGCTCAGAAACACTATTTTATCAGGGAAGAAAATAATCAGGAACCAAAGGGAAAGATGAGAATGAAAACTGTGCTGCCACTTTGAGAAAGACCCTGAGGGAAGCTAGTGAAGGAACTGTATCTTGCATAATTTCAGAAACATTTACAGCTATAAAAATACTGAGCAAATCAGTTTGCTTTCCTATAAGAATATCTAAAAATGTTTTGTTTTTAACTATAACTTGGATTCATGAAAATATATTCTGGTTCACAGAGTAAAATGCTGACCAAAATGTTTCATATAGTTAAAATAAATCTCCAAAAATATCTGCCATTACCCACAAGAAAGAGAGGAAAAACACAGATTTCTTACCTCAAAAAGAATTCATGGGGACTTTCCAGTTCTCCTTAGAAATTTGGCTTGAAGAAAGAATACACAGTATAGAGATCTGTCTTACTTTTCATGTAAATCTCAGCTTTCAATAAACATAAAAAACACACACATACTCCCCTCAATTTATATTCAAAATATCAAGGGATTATCAAAACCCCTAATTTGCTGTTGAAGTCTGTGTCAAGTTTTATACCTAGAGTGAAATGCAATCTAATTCCTTATGTCGTTATATCTAACAGGGAGGGGGAAAATCAACTCCATTGAAGCCAGTGCTCCAAGCAGCCCTGGAGCAGACTGGATCCAGTTTGAAAAGAACTGGCAACCCTAAAACTTTTTGATAAGATAAAAATTCATTGATGTTGGCTCACACGAGGCCCACTTCAACTCTGCACTTGTCCTACGCGTTTCCTTGGCATATCTGTTCCTTTCCTCTATCTGCTTTAGCATAACTTTATTTTTCTCTTTTATCTTTCGATAACTGCACCCAGGGACCAGAGGGGATTGATTTTTTGTTTTGACTTATTGTTTGAAGATCTGTAACTCAAAGCAGCTCTCACGCCTCTGATGTTTAAGCTGGAGAGGCATAAAAGGTAAACCCGGGCCTGGGTATCAAACTGAGCAGCAGCAATACCATTTTATAATCAGCCATCTAGGTTTTCATCTTATTTTGCCTTCCCCCCATATCCTCTTCACCAGTTGGGCTAGCTAGCAAAGTGTGAGGTTACTCCTATACCTTTGTTAGGTGACAAGAGCAAGCTAAAATAAAAATAAATGCCTCGACAGCTTTGCGTGCCAGGGCTCTGAGATTAAATATACTTGTACTTAAAGCAAAAAGTTATTTCCTACCCAGAATAAAAGGCTTGCTTTTATTCACAATGAAAGGAAACTTCAATGCATTTTAGAAGGTTACTTTAGAAAAATAACGTTTGAAAACAAGGGAAGATGGTACAACTGACAAATTTCCCCAAAGGGCTTAAATCAAGATGAAAAAACATAATGATTTTTTGAGACACATTAACAGAATCAAAACAAAAATGTTATTCTTGAACCAGAAGATATTTAAAGATAGACCCACATACATTAGGGCAGAAAATTAGTTATGTTTTCAGACTTCAGTTTTAGCAGCCGTATAATATATACTTTCTATCAGCAAATGTAATAACCCAAAGTTAAATTCACTTTCTTTCTCTTTCAGTACAACCTTCAAATTATTAGGAATATTTCTGTCCTTGATTAAGCTAATACCAAATTCATATGCTAGTATATACACGTATACATACAAATATTCACAAGAGTTTTTGAGGGTCTGTTCCCTGAAGTTGTTCAGCTTCCTGAAATATGGTTACATATGCAAACATTATCTCCCAATTGTAACCTCATTTTCTGCTCTGCTGGACAGCGTGACCAGCATTTGTCATCGTGCCTCCCCCGCCCGCCACATCATTCATATGTCTATAATTGTCATCAAGATGTGGCATGTCAGCAGGACTCCAGTGTTCTCTGCTCCCCGTCTTCACACAGTCACTCAGGTAACAAACCCGTAATCTCGTCCTGTTTTCATGATGGTTGAATTACACATAATTGTTTCTGCACAGTGATTGATTTCTGCCTGAATAGAGACCTCTGCCTTTTTTCAATGCAAGCGAGTGGCAGCCAAGTCTCTCCATCTAGGAGGAGGCAGCAGCCTTTGAAGAGATCAAAGCCAAGGCCGCAAGCAGTTGTGCGCCCTGGGAATATGGAAAGCCTTTATGCTCTCAACCCCATTTCCAGCATCATGTTGGATTGCAGCTGCATTACATTCTGCCAGCATTCTTAATGCTTTTAGTATTGACTCTGACATCACCGATAGCTGTTTTAAAGTAACAAAAGCTGAAAGATGACTTATTTTCACAACTCTGTAATTGGAACATGCAAAGATGGGGGTGGGGAAGCGAGAATGAAGGGGAGGGAGATACATTTGCTTTTAATTTAAAGCAGCACAAAAGAAAGCCCAGGAAAAAAAAATTATATAAGTTTCCACAAATGAAAAACATGTTTTTCATATGGAAAAACCAGCAGGGGCATTTTATAACCCAGACCACACAAAAAGAACTGATGGCTAAATACACACTTTTTCAAGTCTAAAGGGTAAAATGAAAATGATGGGGTAAGTGATTCCAATTGGAAAACGGACTCTAACATGCATTGGGTCGGAAGCCTTTGCAGACGCCTGATGCAAGGTGAGCCAGTGCTGAGGTTCAAGCCCTGCCCCTCCCTCTTACTTGCTTTCCTCCTTCAACCAACTAAGCAGAGGTGAAATTTGCATTTGTAATAAATCACAGGTTTTTCTGGGAAATTGTAAATGCATGATTTCTTATTAACAAGAGAGGAAGAACAGAAAAGTCACAGAAGGTTTTTCAATGCTGGCTCCAGATACAGAAACACAAATCAGCCTGCCAGGATCAGACCTTGGTATTTGAATCAAAATCTGAAGTCATCAAATAAGGCAGAAAAATTCTTAAGAACATAATAACCAAAATATATCAACACCTTTATTTCTTAAAATGGAAGTGAAATTATTTCTGATTTTTTAGCAACTTAATGTATTTTGGGCTTAATAAGTACATTGTATAATTAATTAATCATCACTGCATTTAAAATCTACATAGAAAACGAGCAGGTCAACCATAAATCTTTAGTTTTATATATGGTGTTATGTATGTTTCTGATATTTTAGTTCCAGTACTGCTTTTGAAAATGTCTATCTCAATTAATTTATGTAGCTCTACAGAAACTCTAAGATGGAAAAAGTGGGAAAGTAGAAGAATTTTAAAAGAATTTACATTTAATAAAGTCTCTATTTTTATAAAGATTTAATATTGTTTACTCAGATAGCAGTCAATGAACCACCAGTCTTTCACTTTTCCAAGTCTACAAAGTTCTAAACTTATTGACATCGAAGAAATGACTATGAAATAACTGCCTCCTTTCATTCTGTACAAACCCCCTTAGTTCTTAAACACTAAGAAATGGTGAACAAAAGCTGCCTTTGTTTGAAAGGATTTTGAATCAACAGACCTGGCTGTAAGGTACCCAACTATAAATTTTCTTTGAAAATTTGTAACTGCTGAATGAGAAAACTCTGAACAGCCTCAGTTTACTGTGCTACGGTTTTGACATTTATTCTACTAGGATTGTTTATTTGCTTTTGGAGGAAAGGGTACAAACTGCATGAATTCAGAATTACAAAAGCAAAATTCAGTAAGAAAATGTGAATAACATTTCAAAGTCTAGATCTCTCTTTTCTTGGAAAAATGCCATCTTTCCCTAATTTTACCATCTTCAGAAAATGCCAGAAATAAGTTTCAGTGTTATTAAATATTTTTCTCTAGGTTGCATTCCTAATAAGCTTATCACATTTTCCATATCCCAAGGCGCCAGTCTAATTTCAGATTATCAGGCAAAAACCATTTCTTTTATGATTCTATCATTAGCTTTCTCCAGCGAAGTAACAAGCAAAATAGCCACTGGAAGCATCCAAGGCTTTTCATTCATGCCTAAGGAAAAGTCAATACGCAGCTAATGGAACCCAGGCCCCCTGCTCACAAACAAGCGTTCAGCTTTTCCTAAACTCTTTCCAGCGAGTCCAGCATTCTCCAAGGATCTCCTCAGAGAAACATGAATTTAGAATCTTAGAACTGTAGTCACCTGAACAGCACGTGGGAGATACAGTACCATGCGCTCAGCCACCAACCCTCAGAAAAACCTGCAGGGCTGAGCAGAGACAAACTAAAGGCACATGCAATCTCAGAAGCCGTGGGCTCCTCGCAATGCCACAACAGCCCCTCAGCACAACTGCCATAATTGAGAAGTGAGGTGTCAACACTGTGACAAGACACAGGAGACCCATTATACAGCATAATCCATATGCTGGCCTATTTATTTTTCCCTTTGGGAAGGAATATAATCTCTTGAAGGACCCAAAGGGTTTGTATGCTCCTCACTGAAAAGAAAATACAACTGCCTCAGAGGAGAGGCGTGGGGAGGTGAGCTGAGTGGGGAAGAGGAGTTAACAGGCGCAGCCCAAAGTCTGGGACCCCTCCAGGTGAGGCATTTCAACCTCTCAGACACACTTATTCTTAAAACCTTTCAATAATCAGATTCCATGCTTTCCTTTGATTAAACCATTTCAATGTTTATTAGTCCCTCCTACTGAAGTAATTCTTCCAACCTAAATTCTTCCAACTATTTAAGCTGGTTTCTTTTGGTTAGTTCTTTAGTGAAGAACAAAGCTGGGCACAGACACACATTAAAGAAGCAGTCTTTATATTTGGAGATAATTTTAAACTGCCCTCCTGCCCTCTCCAACTCAAATGAACAGCTTTTTATCAGGCAGATCCCTCTGGGAACTGGCAAAGAATTCTGCCATCCAGATCTACAAGTATATGTCAAAAGTTGAATGGTGCCCAACTTTCAACATGCTCACGAAGACTAAAAACTGTCTCAGATAGCACAGACCTTTCCTTTCAAGCAGTTTCATCACACACAGTACAGCTCCAGTTTAAAATAGCAAGTGCCCCACTGCAGACATCTAATCAAGGTGAAAGAAAAGCAAAATTCCTGCAATGCCACTGGAGGACAGGGCCACAAGAAGGGCAAGCAAGAGATGCCACAGGTCATGTGAAGCACAACCTCAAGTGATATAATGTAGCTGGGCCACAGCCGGGGGACACAGCCTCTGCAGTCCCAGATGTGGACAATCTCCAAGTTACCCGTATAACAAAGAACCAACTCAAGCTGGGCACAGTGGCTCATGCCTGTCTAGCACTCTGGGAGGCTGAGGCAGGTGGACTGCTTGAACTTAGAAGTTCTAAAAAAGCCTGAGCAAGTGTGAGACTCCATCTCTTCTAGAAATAGAAAAACTAACTGGGCATCATGGTGGACACTTGTAGTCCCAGCTACTCAAGAGGTTCAGGCAAGAGGATCACTTGAGCCCAAGAGGTTTTTTGTTTTGTTTTTTTTTATGAGATAGAGTCTTACTTTGTCACCCTCAGTAGAGTGCCATAGCATCATAGCTCACAGCAACCTCAAACACTTGGGCTCAAGCAATTCTCTTGACTCAGCCTCCTGAGTAGCTGGGACTATAGGCGCCTGCCACAACGCCTGGCTACTTTTTTTTTTTTTTTTTTTTTGTCTTAGTATTCCTGGGCCACATTAAAACCCACCAGCCCTGGTGCATGTGGCCAGCACCCTAACCACCAAGCTATGAGTGCTGAGCCAAGCCCAAGAGTTTGAAGCTGCTGTGAGCTAAGACACCATGGCACTCTACCCAGAGAAACAGAATGAGTCTGTCTCAAAACAACAATAACAACAACAACAACAAAAAATGAAACCAACCAGACTGTCAGACATAGCTTATCAGAACAAGTAAGAATGTAGTTCCCCTTCACTTTCTCTACCCATCATATAATGTACCATACAAAGAATACAAAGCATTATCCACAGGGGAGCAGGATGAAAAGACAACTTTAATGTGTATTTTTGTATGATAAATGTTAAACTTTGCAGCAATATTTAACATATGGATTGGCACTGGGACCTACCATTGCTCTGTATGTCAAATGATTAAGAATGCCAAATGGATTGAAGATAATGTTAGTAATACAAGCATAAGAAATATCAAAAAATAAAAAAG
Organism: Loris lydekkerianus; assembly: GCA_963574355.1. Taxonomy (NCBI): domain Eukaryota; kingdom Metazoa; phylum Chordata; class Mammalia; order Primates; family Lorisidae; genus Loris; species Loris lydekkerianus. The sequence continues at coordinate 25,588 of CAUYPK010162128.1, forward strand.
CTAACAGTTCTACTTAATAATACCAACTCTTTAAGAGCTTGCATTAGAGTTAAAATCTGTAATGACACTTCACAATACTTCATGAGAAGCTGACCAAAATAATTTAGAGATTATCAATTTTATTTGAAATAAAGTTATTAGAATAATTATGTAGCTCAGGTATATGAGGTTTTGATAATTAAGTTTGCAAACTTGCCACCATGCGCTTATGTTGGCAGCACTGTACAAACAACTTGGTAGGGTCCCCTAACCTTGGTATATCAGTATCCATAGCTGTGTTCACATTAGTGTATAGCAGTATCTTGCTGAGTGGCATTCTTTATTGTTCCTGCATATTTTTGTATATCATATCTCAACAGCTCTGATAGTCATTCCAGAAAAAGAGTCCCAAAATTGCTTTGAAGTATGGACTAGGTGGCCATTGCTGCACAGCTTTCAAGAGGAATACTTTGAAGGTGACTATAGTGATGTTCAATAACAAGATATGTAGCACTTTTTCTAGTATGAGTTTGAAAACTTAAATTGTCAGACCTCACATTACTCATAAATACAATAGAACCTCCATAAGCTGACCACCCAAGGGACCGTAACAAATTGGTCAACAAACAGACATGGTCAATGTAAGGAATCATGTATTGATATGTACATGTGGTGCACGTCCAGTCTATGAAAATTAGGAAAACTTAAGGAGGTGGTCAACTATGGAGGTGCTACTGTAATTACCGTATATACTCAAGTATAAGCCGAGTTTTTCCGGCACAAAATTTGTGCTGAAAAACCCGAACTCAGCACAAATTTTGTGCCGAAAAAACTCGGCTTATACTCAAGTATATACGGTATACCATGATCAATTCTTTAACTGATAAATATCTGCAAACAAAACAATTCTCACACTGACTTAGATATCCGTAGTATCAATTCACTTTCCTTCCTCCTGAAACAGACTAAACCAATTCCTTTCCTCACTATACTGATCTAACCTTCTTAAAGCAAAAAGTGGCCATGAAAAGCCAGAATGAAAAAGGAACAAAGTTATGAGAGACTCTACGACATGAATAAAGCCTGCACACAAGTGAAAGAAACTACTCACAAAGGACTAAAGGCAGGGTCCTGTGTTCAGAGCAAGATGGCGGGCGAGTAACAGCTTCCCTGCATCTGAGCACCGTGAGTCTGGGGAGATAAGACTCCAGGCATCTCTGGCTGGTGGGATCTGCCTATAATCATCTCTTTGAGGATACGGGGAGTCAGCAAGAGACTTCTAGACCCCAAGAGGAGGACAAAAACAGTGGAAAACTGGCAAGTGGTCGTGTGTGTTCGATTGGTCTAATCCCGCCAGCAGCTGTAAATACAGCAGCAGCGAGACTGCAAACTGGAAAGGCCTTACCTATGAACTGTTTTGGTGTTTTTGGACTTGGCACTCAGTTGAACTGCCTTGGGGAGAGCTTGAGCAGGAGTGTGGAGAACTTTGGGCATTGTCTAGAGCCCCAGACTGAGCCACTGAGCCCGACAGAGCTAATAGTGTTTGGCTGTGGGCCGCAGGGAGCCATTGTAAGAGAACTGCCCAAGCAAGCTCCGCCCTCAGGGTCGCAGGGCAAGGATCGGTTGGGAGCTAGTAACCTAGTGACTGAGCAACCTAAAGGCAGGGACTGAGTCGCCTTACAGCCTTAACCCTCAGGGGCAGAGTGAGACCAGCTCTGGCACACTGAGTAAGTGGATAGCCATGTCAGCAGTGATCCCAGCGACAAGCACTTTCCTGGGAAAGCTTCTGCTTAGCCAAGTTT
>CAUYPK010162132.1:0-20496 GCA_963574355.1 Loris lydekkerianus
ATGAAGGCTATAACCGAACTATACCACAAGACTATGGGGAAAGGACCAAGGAAGGGGAAGGGAGGGGGGAGGTTTGGGTGGAGGGAGGGTTATGGGTTGGGCCACATCTATGGTGCATATTTTTATCTATAATAAAAAAAATAAATAAAAATAAAATAAAAATAAAATAAAATAAAATAAAATAAAATAATAAAGAAAGAAAGAAAAATAAAAGGATGAAGAAGAAGTAAGATAATGATCCAAAGATGGGAGTCAAATTGCAATATAGGCTTAATCACACTGAGTTGAACTGGTGGGGAGATTTGGAACAAAGTTTGCCTGTTACAGTTGCCTAGCTTTTATACCACGGTTTTGCTCAGTCACCAAATGTGTGCTGTGTGAGAAGTACATACCCTGGGGTGAGGTCTGCAACTGAGGCAGCCCTTGAAGGAGCTGAGAGTGATCCTGGGTCAATGACTATATTTCTTACAGCTGGGCAGCAGGTCCTAACTGAAGGAGGATCCAGGTGGCACGTCTCTCTCACAGCCTACCCTTGGGGCTGTGCAGATGTCCTTTATCCTATCTCTTCAGTAAATAATTCTATCAGAATTCTAGTGAGCTTTCAATACTGAAAGGAAGCTCAGAGAAATGAAAGCAGCAGGAGAGATTACAGCTCTCCCTGCTGCAGGTGGTTTTGGTGTGCAGTTGACTTTCTCTCCCCTCCTTCACTATTGTGCTTTCTAGGTTCTCCCTTATCCTTGGGTACGATGTTTACCTGCTTTGCCAGCTTCCGTGGCTTATTTCATGTGTTAGTTACGGTTCTACAGAGAACCGTAATGGGATATAGACAGGGTATCCACAAAGTTCGGGTGCAATCTTAAATTGCACGTGAACTTTATAGTAACCCTGTATATACACAGAGAAAAAGAAAGACAGAGATAGAGACAAAGAGAGAAACAGAGAGACAGAGAGAATAAGAGATCACGTGTTTACAGAGGCTAGGAAATCCACTATTGTCTGCCATCCTTAAAACCAGACATGTTAGTGGTACAATTTATTCCAAATCTGAAGAGTGGAGAACCAGGAGCTCCAATGTGTGTGATCTGAGGAAGATGAATGTCCCTGTTTAAGAGAAGAGAGAGATAATTTGTCCTTCCTCTACTTTTTTGTTCTAATCAGGCTCTGAATAGATTAGATGAGGGGCTGGTACATTGGTGAGAGTGGACTTTTTAAATTCAGCCTACTGATTCAAATGCTAATCTCTTTCAGAAACACCCTTTCAGACATACACAGAAATAATGTTCCTGGGCATCCTCTAGTCTAGTCAAACTGACATGTAAAATTAACCATCACACTTGGTGATATAAACAAGATCTTTATGGCTGAGTCATCAGAGCACCTAGTGACTGTTCCCTGTACAGGCCTGATTGCTCTACTTATCTGTTCAAAGCCACAATAGGGAAAAAAAGTACCAGAAGGTTCTCATACATACTTCCTCCTGCAGCCTTGTTCCCTATGATGATCACGATCAATTATTCTACAGAGATGATGTTCCTTTTCTTGTCTCCAGATTGCTGGAAACAAGAAACATAATGGCCCTGAATGACACCAGTAATCTTATTTCAGTGGGGCATTTTCCAAGTCCTCCCCGCCCCCAAATTGCACTTCTTAGAAGACTAAGACTAAGACATGTGAGCCTAGAGTGTGAGGCTATGAAGCCTCACAGGGAAACACTGGGAATGATGATTAAAGATACAACTTTTGCTTCTGCTGCTTGAACAAGAGCCCCATGTGTTCCTTCTATTGGGAACCAAATGTCAACTGAAGGAATTTGAGTCCATTAGTGTGCAGTGTCCTGGAGATGAGCACCCCTCCTCTCAGAGTATATATACAAACACATTTTAAAGAAGGAAAAATGAAATAGAACATGAATTAAAGTGATATTTCAACTTCATTGAGTTAGGTTTGTTCCTGCTTGTTATCAAATTATTTTAACTTCAAGAAAAGTCTACATCATAATTAACTACATTGAAACATTAATAAACAAAATAGAATGATAATTTCAATTGACGTGTAAAAGCATTAAATTAATTCTGCATCTATCTGTAATTAAATGAGGTTACCGCTAAATCAGAATAGAAACAAAATAAGGTTAAACATTGTAAGTGCAGCAAGCATCATGCTTACTAGTGAAGGTTACCAGACATTTAAAGGTGTAGCTTTAAATTAGCTCAATGATATGTACTATAACTATTTCTATGTGAGAAAGAGAAAAAGAGAGAGGAAATTGAGATTGGAAAGTATGAAATAGAACCCTCACTAGTTGTTATTTACTTGAGTAAACTTATGATAAAACCATATAAATAAATGCAAATTTATTTTCAGAAATAATAATGATTTTAGCTAAGGTCTTTGTAAAAGTTTGATATGTACAAGTCAGTTGTGTTTATATTTACACAGCAGGAGGAAAACAACCTAAATGTGAATTTTAAGAATGTCATTTGAATTAATAACCGCTATAAAATAAAATAACTAAAGCACCTAAGACTGAATGTGACAAAATGTATATAAGTAATAGAATCATTATTAATCTTCACTGGAAAACACTGAGAGAGATAAAGTCTGTGATCTGAAAGTCACCTCCACAAAGGACTCAAGATGAGTCCCTCCTTCTAACAAGCATATTACGTGTACTCTCTTCCCATGTGTACCGCTGAGGGTGAATATGTTCAATGCCCATGATGGACATGCTAGTTTATCTCTACCAAATTTAGATTATAAAAGATGGTGGCTTCCGTTTAAGATGGATCACTTATTCTGGAAGAAGCAAGCCTCCACATCCTCCAGTCGACATTGAGGTAGACATTGAGGCCATATAAGCAATCCTGAAGGCACATTTTCTAGCCCTAGTGAAGCTGTGAGATAATTTCTGCACTGGCAAATAGCTTGCCTATGACCTCATAAAAAAACCTGAGTCAGAATCATCAGCTAAGCCTCTACTGGATTTCTGATCTTCACAAACTGTGTGAGATAATAAATATTTATTTCATTAAGATGCTAAAGTTTGAAATGATTTGTTACACCAATAGATAACTGATATGCACATCATATGCATGGATAAAAACATTATCATAATGTCAATTTTGTCTAATTTGATTTATGGATTTAATGATATTCTAATAAAAATCCCTACATAGAAATCATATTCTATTTAAATAGAATATGAAGTTATTTTTCTAATGTTCATATGGAAAGAAAAGAACCAACGATATCCAATGTACTCATGAAGACAACAGACAAGAAGGGGAAACTTGCCCTATCAGAAATGAAGATGTATTAGAAAAGAGTGAGAATAGATTTAATAAATGTAACAGTAGAGGAGCACAGAAAGCCCAGTTAGGGAAGCATGCATATGATGTGTATGCACAGAGCATACACAGAGCCTGATGTAAAAGAGGCTTGGTTTCACATTTCAGTAAAAAGTTTCAGTGAATGATGCTAAAACATTTGGTTCGGCTTATTGAAAAGAAAGAAATTAAAAGAGGATCTCTACTTCATACCACAAAGAAAAATAAATACCTCTTGAATTAAAGACCTAATTAAAAGAAACAAATCTTTAACACAGTGAAGTAAACATGGAAGACCATTCTTAATAGCTTAAGAATGATTACTTAGGTAAAATAACTAAAAGCAAAAATAATAAAGGAAAAGGTGAAAAAACTCCATTTAATCAAAACTCAGGGCCTCGGTAATTGCAATATAAATAGGATGAACTGTAGAAAACGTCTGTGTTCACAAACAGGACTAATATTGAAAATACATATAGAAATCCTTAAAGTAAAAGATAAGAAAAAGACATCCAAAGTGGAGGAAAAATATCAGTGAAATACGTTTATGAGTAATTCCTAGTCCTTGATGTATATATATGCTAAGAAACACATGTAGAAGAGATGAACCTTACTGATAATCAGGCAAGGCCAGGCATGTTGGCTCACGCCTGTAAGCCTGATGCTTTGAGAGGCCAAGGCAGGTGGATTGCTTCGTGCTGGGAGTTTTAGACCAGCCTAGACAATGCAGCAATACCCCATCTTGAATGACTGATTGACTAAATAAATAAATAAGCAAGCAAGCAAGGAAGCAGGGTAAGACTGGGCATGCCTATAGTCCTAGCTATTTTGAAGTTTGAGGTGAAGTGGGAGGATTGCTTGAGCCCAAGACCTCAAGGCTGCAGTGAGCCATGACCATGCCATTAAACTTCAGCCTGGGAGACAGAGCAAGACCTTGCTGTCAATAACGATAATAATAATAACCATATAATGAGGGAAAGCCAAAGAAAATAGCTACATAATTTTTATTTTATTTTTTTTGTTTTGTTTTGTTTTTTTGGCCAGGGCTGGGTTTGAACCTACCACCTCTGGCATATAGGGCCGGTGCCCTACTCCTTTGAGCCACAGGTGCCACCCGACATAAATTTTATAATATACTAGATAGGTAGAAAATATAAAGGCTAACATGACAAGTATTGCTGAATGAGAGAAACGTGAACTGATAAAACCAACGTGGAAAACAATTTGTGATTATTTATTAAATTTAAAGATATGTGTACTATATGATTTCTCCATCATAACAAAGTATCATAGACTTTGCTTAAATAACAGAAATTTATTTTCACACAATTCTGGTGGCCAGACAGATGTCCAAGGTCAAGGTGTCTGCAAGGCTTTTTTGTTTTGTTTGTTGTTCGTGGCTTCCCCTTTGGACTGGCAGATGGCCCTGTTTTCCCAGGGTCTTCACATGATGTGCCCCCATGTATGTCTGTGTCCTTATTTCTTCTTCTGAAGACACCAGTCTTATTCGATTAAGGCCCAACCATATGACCTTATTTTACCTTAACTCCCTCTAAAAAGGTCACATCCCCAAATACAGTCACATTATGAGGCATTGAAGCTTAGGGCTTTAGGAACATGTGAATATTATGGAGATACAATCTCCTCATGACACATATACTTTGAACCATCAATATCATATACATCCTATGTTCAACCAAAGCTGACAAGCTATCGGTTTCAGTGGGAGTCAAAGATCTGCTCCCAGGGTCCAGACAAAGGCATCAGGGAGAGGCTGGAGTGGCTTCACCCAATCATAAAAGTCCTCTCCTTACTAACAGGCAATGTGCCTGAGACCTAGGATGATGAGATCGGGCCTGCGGACCTGTTCCTGGGTACCCACACTTCAATACCTGACCATGTGTAGGAGACACAGTGGAACTAAGTTGCCATGGAGGACCCAATCAGGTTTGATGTCCCTCTGCCTTGGAGCACGCCCCACTCTGATGTAATCACCATGCAACCTGGGAGGGCCTGCAGCAGGGGAGCTTTCAGTCTGAGCAGGGCTTAGCTCTCTGCAGGACCCCCAGAGGAAAGATCTGAGACCCACCCTCTGTGGGAGCCTCAGCACAGTGGCTCACGTGTTTCTCTTGGCTATTGCAGATGCCAGGGGAGGGGAAGGGAAGAAAAGAATCTGAAAAGGTTTGAGCCTCACTCTCTGTGGAAGCCCCACTGTGGTGGATGCTCCAACAGAGGAGAAGCAATTCCTATGAGCCCTGGTTCAATAATTTCACAGCAGTCGTGGGAAGGGCAAAGAAAGGGGAGGAAAGGGGTCTGAAGGAAAACAAAGTCAGCACTCTGGTCTTCTCTGTTCCTCTCCACTGAAGGCAGCCTACCCAGAAGGTCCAGACTTTGGAGTCACGCAGAGCCTCTGGGAGCCAGGCCCCCTGTGACTCCCGTCGTCTGGGCTAGAGTTGGGAAATGTTTGTTTTGGGGATGAATGAGATGAAAACTGAGGGGTGAAGCCGGTAGGGAGGATGAAGAAGAGGGGTTGGGTAAAGAAGTGATATGGCACCTGCCATCCAGGCTGGGGTCTACAGTAAGGAGTGACCCCCCCAGGGTGTTGCCAGCCTGTGACACTGTTCTCAAGAAGCTCCAGTTCACCGTCGGCCACAGCTTTTGGGCTTGTGTGGGTGGAAGAGCTGACCAGCACCTCGGGAGCCCCTGACTGCCCGAGGTATAGACCCTGACTCGCCTTCTGGCTGGGCTCCAAGCCTCTCTGCAGTTGAGCTTTGCTGACATCTTTCTCCTTTGTGTTCTGCTCCACAACTTCTTCCCATCTGAATTCTGGAGGTCATCTCCAATGGAGATGGCAGTTCTTATTCTGAGCACCGAGGCTGCCTCAGGCTTGCCAAAGCCCTTGCTTCCTACCACTTTTGCTTTGGGAGCTCTGTTCACTCAGCACGTTCTTAGATATTTTTAGTTTTAATGTATATAATCAAAATATCAAAAGAAAACACCTGCAGAATAAACAGAAGCATACATGTTGAGAGGTGTCACTTATAACTACCTTTCATTATGACCGCTGGCATAGCCTGAATGGAGGTTGCCCTTACTTGATAATGACTGAATGGTCCCCAAAGAGGAAGTTTTTATGTTTCCTTTCCATTATTTTATATCAACTAGAGAAAATATAACTTAAGAGAGTTGTCTGTCAAATAAAACGTTTTTTTGATCACAGACCTAGGGACAAAGATTTGCATCTGCTTAAGACATATTTTGAGAGTAATCTCAAGGGTCAGTGACCAAGGCCAAACAGAGAAAGAGATAGTAGGTGACCTCGGCATGTTGCCACTTGCATGATACTAAGTGACAAAGAACTAAGCCTTTTAATATTTATGGAAACTGTGATAAATGTTTTCTAGCTATATCACATATCAGCACCCTTGAGGGAGATGTTGTCTGCCAGTATGTGTTTTAAAAAAGGCTACCAGAGTAAATAAATAAATAAACCATTAGAATTATATGTACAATATTCATCCTCAAAAAAGATTGTTAATTACAGGTCATATGGTATCTGGATTATATAAAACAAAAATTTTTCGAGGATCCTCTGAGTATTGTAAATATTGATAGTTATGTCCTATTGTGAGAGCCAGAGAAGTATAAAATAGAAAATATTATAAAGAAAATTGCTTCAGGGAACAGGATTTAAGGGGAGGCAGTGAGTACTGACCATCTATGTTGAGCTACCAGTGGAGAACAGTGCCATGCATGTGTTCTGAGGAATCTGCATTGGAAAGTTTATGCAAGTATGACAAAATAAAAAAGTAGAAATTAAACCTTATTGATGGAAAAACTATAATTGTCCCATGGTGATAATCGTCCTTTTGAGAAGATTGAGAAATATCTAAGATGCCTTGTACTAAAAGGGGAATAACTGGTAAAAATGGCAAGAATTTCCATCAAAAGTTAATGTTCTATAATAGCAAAATATTTTGTATTAGGATTTTAAAAAGTTATTTCAATTACACTTAAATATTAATTTTTTGGATGGTAGAATTCAGGATACATTTATAAATATTTTCCTCAAATATTTTTTCTGTATTCTTCAAATTCTCCATAAACATACTATTTTATAAATAGGCTAATTTAAAAATAGTTACTTATTGCTTATAAATAGCTTATAAATAGCTTATAGATAGCTTATAAATAGCTTATAAATAGGCTAATTTAAAAATAATTACTTATTGCTTCTACCAAACTATATTTTTGTGAACATTAACCAATACTGATAACCAATACTCTATTATCTATCATCATAATATCAACCTTTTTATCCCCCACATCTGAGTGAGAATATGCAATATTTATCTTTCTGCAACGCGCTTCTTTTCACTTAACACAATAACCTCTAGCTCCATTCATGTTGCTGCCATTGACAATGTTTCATTATATGGATGAATACTATTCCATTCTATTTGATAGTACAGTAGAGAAATTATAGTTAATTATAATTTATTGCATATTTCAAAATAGCTAGAAGGAAAAATTGGTATTTCCAATACAAAGAAAAGATAAATGTTTAAGTTGATTGATATTCTAATCACCTGATTTGATCCTTACGCATTGTATACATGTATCAAAATATCACATGTACCCTGAATATGTATAACTATTATACATCAATGCAAAACATAAAAATGAATTACGTAAAAAGAGCCACTGATATAATTTGCCTAAGTGTAGTATACACAGATTGAGTATAATAGACCCACGAAAGAAAATCAAGGCGTCTGTCAGGAAAACCACAGCAAAAACTTCAGCCACTACTCCTGTACTGCAGCTGGTTCTCTTGGTAAGCTCAAAATAACCCGTGTTGTTATAACCTGGAGGTCTGAATAAATAATATTGCTGTGTAAGTACCCATAGGATTTGGGGATGAAAATGTGTAAAGGAGAAAGTTTAAAATAAGGCAACCAGAAGATCATCTGAGGCTGAGTTCCTTCAGGCAGAGGCTGAGACAAACACGGGAGTGAAAGGAGATTCACTGAGGGAGGAAATGTTCTCAGGAGAAGCAGAGTGATGGAAGAAGGAAAGGGCAGAGAAATAAAAGCTGGCGATGACAAAACGTTGTCTTCTCTAGAAATTAGCCTCTGCTGCATCCTATAGGAGACTTCGGAGCTTGGAACGTGCCACAGACTTGGTCTCAACTTGGAACACCGTGTCTCACCCTGTGTCAGTCAGCCACAGGCTTCCTGCTGCCTCCTTCCCTGTGGGGATTTCCTCCACAGGGTCCGGGAAGGGTTAGCTACGACTGCGTTAGGCAAATATTAGGGGAGTGACGGTAGCACTCACTATAAGACATTTAATTTTTGGAAACCTTAACTTTTCATTGTGTTGAAACAACAGCAGGGGAAAATAGGCAGGATATTAGAGAGGAAAGAACATGAACTTTTGAATCATCCCTGGATAAATAATTATGAAACCATTCCATTCCGGTCTTCGTAAATGCCAGTGGCCCTTGAGGATCCTCAGCATTCTGCATTATAAGATGAGGATTACATTGCCTATTTTATAGATGGGTGGTGTCAATTATATGTCTTTCCAAAAATCTTGAAAGTGCCTGAAATATCTAGGTGCTTAGTTAATAATGTGCCTTGTGACCTATGACTTGTGTTAAAGTTGTTTATTCCTTTGAATAAATTTATACTTGTAGTATTTAATAGTTTTTTTTTTTTAAGTTCTTCTGTAGACATTATTGTATTTCAACTTTAAAAAGATTCCCTGAGGTCAATAGGAAATTTATAATTGATTATCTTTTACAGGTCAGCAAATGCAGATTAAGAGAAGGAATATAGGAGATAAACCACATTAGTTACCAACTGCTCGATAAAAAAGTGCTTCTTAGCATAGCACCTTAAAACTCTACACATTGATTAGCCGACAATTTCTGTGGGTTGGGGATTAGAAAATAGCTTTACTGGGTTCTCTGCTTCCTGAGCAGTCTTTCTCAGAAAACTGAAATAAGGTGTTGGCTCAGGTCTCCTGCAAGATGCAGTTATGATGTTGGTAGAGACACAGCTACTTCAAGGTTAAGCTGGAACAAGACCCTCTTTCCAGGGTCTTGGAAAGGCTTATAGGTAGTTCTGTGGACCAAAGACCTAAGTTCCTTAATGTATGAGCATCATCAAAATGACCCAACTTAGAAAGTAAAAGGGGTGGGAGGTTCTGGTAGAAAAGAGAGTTTTGGCAAAAGGGAATTCATAGTCTTTTGTTACCTAAAGATGCTTTAAAGCAGCATCTTATTAATTTTATCAAATTTCATTCCTTAAACACATGTCCCTGGGGCCAGCCAACCCTTAATGGGAGTATATTATATAAGAGTATGATGATTGTAAGTCATACCAGAAGCTGCCTACAAGAGAAATAAAAAAAAAAATTTGGGGGGGGGGGTTGTTTTTTGCAATGTTAGAAATTGTACTAAAATGTTAGATACTGTGATCCTCACAACAAACTTAGAAGATGGAAAGTATTGTGTCATTTTTACTTTTGGGAAAATGGAGGCTTTCACTACATAATTTTGCAGGGTCATACTGCTAGCACACAGCAAATCTATACCCAGATCTTATGATGGAAATAGAATGTGAATGAAATGACTTTTCTTAGATGTTAGAAACAACATCTGAATCATTTGTACCTTGTAGAGTGTCTTGTTTCATGAAGCCATCATTTAAAAATTACTTACATAAATAAACAGCACAAAATGCTAACCACAGATACATTTTTCTCTATTTTTTTCACTAATCTCATTGAAATTCCAAAATAAATTTTTCCGTACACGTGCCGAAAGTGGATAAAATAAAATTCGGTTAAATGCTGAATAGAGTCTTCAGTGATTTTCTAATTCCTCACAATGTGGTGAGAGATTTTTCTTTTGTAAAGGCAGAGGGAATTGAATTCTGCCCAACGTGTCAATGCTTATGATTGCCTTATTATGCAGTCTTATGCCACTCGTGGCTTATCAGATTTTAAATTACCATATAAATTTTCGTAGTTAGACAGTATAGGAAACATTAGTTTAAAAGCATCTAATCTTATTTTCAAAGTTAGATAAGAAACAATCAACACTTTAGAATGAAAGTGATACCCCTAAGCTCGAAAGTGAAAGCCTAACAATATTATCTAGACTAATCACCATTAGCTATCAACATCATAATACTTGCAAAATAGAAACACTGGTTTAATTACTTGTAACACCTGCAGGGTGAAAAGACCCAGAATCCACTGCTTTGTGGAGAGATGGAGTCAGAACACATTCCAGTTTTTATTTAACAAATCTATAAATTAACCTAAAATAACATAATAAAGTGAATTCACATGCCATTCTAATTGAGAATTCTATTCATATGTCTATTCTTCTGGTAGCAAATAGATTTTTCTCCATATTTTCACCTCTTTTTTGACATCATTTCAAATTCCATCTTTTCATCAGCCTATTCATTTCACCACAGGTGGCCCAATAGGATTCATTAACCTCAAAGAAAGCAACAAAGAAAAATAAATTAAACTACAAAGTAAATTTTATGTCCCTTTTGAAATGTTTTGTTTGGCTAATTTCGTATTCTGTTGGCAGCCTTGATTGTGCTTGACTGCACACATATTTGTCTGACCTACTAGACATTCAACTACTTGATAGTAGAAAATGAATCGTGTTTGCTTGTTTTTGTCACTGTATGTAACAGAAAAATCTTGTATCTAAGTCAGGACTCAGTATTAAATAAAATATTCCAATAATAATGTAACTAAATCAAATTAGCAAAAAAGGACATAATAAACAACTTTGAAGATTCAAATATTATGTAAAACATAGGAAAGGGTATTATGCAGAATTAAAAAGCTTAAATAAAAAGTTTGATCTATATAAGTGCTTTTGCATAAAATATATCATCAGAACTCAGCTCATATTTCTATAAGAGTTTCTAGGTAGCTTGCAGAATCATTAATCAATCAGTTGCATCGGCTAATAGACATTTAAAAATATTCAACCTCACTAATAACTAAACAAATGAAAATTAAGATAATAAAATTTGATTGACATCTATAAAATTAACTTTTAATTGCAACAACGCATTATTCAAGTATATAGAGAAATTACACACAAACATACACACACATACCCCACTACACATATACGTTTTTTAGTTAAAATAATCCTGATCTATAGCAAATAAACACTAAAGAAATTGTTGTGTATTCTTTTAGTATAATAAAATTATTAAAATGAAGGCTTTTAACTATACAAGAAAATAATTATTATCTGTCTTTTTGAAAAAAGCAAGATAGAGTATCAAGATAGTTTTAACTCTTTAAATTGAGGGTATACAGGGAGAAAAAAAATCATCAAAATATTATCAGAGTTCATCTCTAAATGATAATGTTGAAAATTTTTGTCTTCGTATGTATACCTTTATGAGTTTTTAAGTGGCATTTATAACTTAAGTAACCAGAAATAACTTTAATATTAGAAATGGAAGTATAACAAAGGAAACACTTTAGGCAGTATATAATTCCATTAAACAAGGAATTAAATTAAACTTAGATATAATCATTTTCAATTTTTTCCTAAAAAAATCTTAGAAAATGTAATAAACTAAACGGAAGCAAATGTTCATATATTTTAGGGGTGTATTTTACAGACACAATGCCATACTTCTGACTTGAATGAAAGGTGTGTAGGAAGTATGACGGAAAGCAAATGTGAAAATGTAGGTGGCAGAGATCAGCTGATTCTATTTTCATTTAGAATATCTTCCTCTTTAATGAAAAAATGTATTCATATCAGTGGCAAAATTCAGCTTCTATACCCTCCTTCAAGTTATGCAATTATATTTTGTTAGGGAAGCAAAGCTATTGATATTTCACAGAACGTATTTCTTTAGTACTTTTTTCAATAATGTTTATTTTGGAAGGATTTTTTATAATGCATTCATTTATTATGGAAGTCATCTCAAACAAAAATATTAAATTGATTTTTTGTTGAGTACAATGTTAAGTTAATTTTTTAAGTGCCTATAATTGAAGACATTCAAAGTATTATTTCTTTAATCTTCTTTTTCATATATGTTGAAACACCATTTCATAATGTTCTAACCTTAGAAATAAGTATTATGATGGGAACATTGGGAAGATAACATGAAAGAGAAAACTTGACGAGAAAGAAGAGAAAGCAAAACTGTGTATTTGTAAGTATCTAGGTGAATCCAGAGTTCTTTTTGAAGGAAACACTATGTTCCCTACTAAGTTAAAATTTCTGACTGAGATTGGCTCAGGAAACTTCTTCTAATAAGGTAATTGGTCCAAGTCCAGACATGAAATAGTTACACAAGCAGAGCTATTTAAGATTGTGTTTGTTTGTTTCTCACAAATTAACATGGCCCAAGAGAAGAGATGATGTTTCCTTTTTACAAAGTCTATAGCTCCTGATATTAAGGTGCATACCACAGGAAGAGTCTTCTTAAGAGTGAATCAATATAGAAGAAAGTATAATAGAGAGGGAGAAAATTCTGATGACATAGGTAGAAACCTGTTTAGACATTTCTAAATTCTCAGTTGCACTTACCACTGTACAGACATGAAAGTAACTTAAAATAGTTTCATCTCATGAAACCACAAAGAGTCCCATATTCAGGACTATATCCAATCTATAAGAACAATAACAATACCAAAAAAAATCTGTATTTGTCTTTTTCTGCTAACTTCTTTGGAAGCTCTCAATTCTCTATGACTATAGTAAAGGTATTTTAAAAAAAGGAAGGAAGGAAGGAAGGAAGGAAGGAAGGAAGGAAGGAAGGAAGGAAGGAAAAAGGAAAGAAAGAAAGAAAGAAAGAAAGAAAGAAAGAAAGAAAGAAAGAAAGAAAGAAAGAAAGAAAGAAAGAAGTTGGTTCTGTAACAGTCATGTTTCTCTGGTAAGTGTGACCACATCACAGAAGAAATAGTTTTGCCATTTTAACATCTACACTAGAGGTTTCCCTAAGTAGTGAGACTATGTGATAAAATAGGAGAGGAAATGTAGATTCCCAGAAACTCCTTGTTTATTTTTGAAGGCAATAAAGTCAACAGATAAAATGTATGGAACATGAACAGGAAGTCTCATTGCAATGCCTTTTATTACAGCTCAAGTCCTAACATTTATCTGTTGTCCACTCCCAAAGTTCCTCTCAGACATCATGGTAGAGTGGAGTTAGGTAATATACATATCATTCCACTTCTTATTACTGTTTGCTACATTTGCTTTTTGTATCTTGATCTTGGTAATGTCAGGTAAGTTCCTCTCACCCAGGACAACTTGAAGTGGGGCTTTTCCATTGTTCCTGGTTGTTCTCACTTCTGGTGTGAAATTCTTTCTCCCTGTCCTGCTTCTGCTAGTTTATTATGAAAATACTTTGTCCCTTATCATGCTGACCAGGACAATTCAGTATAGCAGCAAAGGAGTCATGTCAATGTGTTTTCTTAGCTATAGGTCTTTACCTATATGCAAGCCAGCAATTAAGAGCATGGATGCTGGAGTCAGATTGTGAGGTTGGAATCCTGGCCCCACCAATGTATGATTTGGGGCAAATTATGAACCCAGTTTGTACCTCAATTTTCTCATATCTTAAAAGGGGAAAATAAGAATATATAAATCATAGTGATTTTTCAGGATTAAATATACTTGTATTGTTTATTTATACTGTGCTTTATTATTGTCTTGTCATAGTAATAATATAATTATTATTAACATTATTACTACTATATATTCAATAATATACATACATTTTACATCTATGATTCTTAATCTAATGCAATAGAATGTGTTTTTCATTTTCAGCTTACATGAAGAACAATAGAGAAAAATTCTATTTTAAAATTTTCATTGATGTTAGAGAAATGGAAGGAAAGTGATTGAGGCACAGAGAACTTAGTACATTTGACCAAGGTCAGTCAGCTAGTAAGTGGTAAAACTGGTTTAACAGATAGGAGTTTGACTCTGAAATCCACACATTTAAAACTATTTTGCTGTACTGTATGAGACCTACATTTCATAAGTAATATACATTATTTATACTTTAAAGATTATTAATCTAAAATGAAATCAATCATATATATATATATGCACATTTGATTGTCTACTCTAATGGAGAAGACAATTTCCAAATTGGTGAAAGGAATTTTATTTAATCACAATTAAAATGATACAATTATCAACTAAAGCTATAAGTCTTTTGCAGCACAAGGGTGGGTGAGATCTTTAAATGAATTTTCATTTGATTAGTTCTAAGGAGCATTCCTCATGTTTGGGGTATTAAAGAACATTTGCTGCATCTCATAAATCAAACCTTACAAAGTGTTTTGATCAATTATATGATAATACAATAATGCATATGTATTTATATGTGAATATTAACTCTATAAAAACCAAGATTACTTTCTTAAATAGTGATTTTGAGGTATTATTATTTTTTTTATTAAATCATAGCTGTGTACATTGATGCAATGATGGAGTACAATGTGCTGGTTTTATATACAATTTGAAATATAATTTGTTAACTATCAAACTGGTTAACATTGCCTTCACAGCATTTGCTTAGCTATTGTGTTAAGACATTTACATCCAAATTTAGAAACAGGATCAAATGAAAGGAATTGTTTAATTTTATCAGTTATTGAGCTGAGCTTATCTGTTTCAACTTTGCATTCTAGATGTGGCAAAGCAGAGCTACACCATGACTAAAATTCCATTTATCCCATCTGATATCCAAATCACAGTGTGTTCTGAGTGTCCAAAATTACCATCATTTCAAACTCAGTATCTAATAACCTCATTTCTTTTCTCCAGTGCAGTACATGGTAAATAATTTCAGGTCCCTTAAGGAAGGAAGTATTTAGAAATATAGCACTATTGAGGTTCCATTTTCAAGATTACACAGCCTCCTTTAAAAAGGGAGTCCTAGTGTACACACTGGATTAGGTCTGGGTATTGGTGAAAGGCCATGACTATTTGTTATGATTCAAGTCGGACTTTTGTTCACCAGACCTATGATTTTTGTTTGTCTTCTTGGTCTTATGTTTCTTTTAGTTATACATATCAACTTGGATTTTTAGTCACTTTCCAATCTATTCTAGTCCTAGGAATACCAAGATCGATAAGCTACTACAAAAGATGACCAATGATCACATTATTCCCATCACTGTCGAGGCCCTGCGGTAACCGTATCCACCATCCTAAGGCTTCTTCCAAAGTCAAGGACACTTTTAGAGTATGTACCATCCACTGTGATCCTTACTGTGCATGCAGTATTTAGAGGATGACAGGTCAGCAATAATCCTCAATAACTTAGTGAAGTGATTAAAATTTTAAAACTATTTATTTAATAACCATTCAAACATTTACTTCACTTGAAATTGTATTTGAACACTATTTGCAAATCTCTTTCTGTTAATTCCTGAATGGAATCATTATCTTTTTTGTACACATGGATTTCCACACAGTGTCAGCGGCTACACATTTTGTTTCTGAATAGAGCATAGACATTCCCCTGTGATGTTCTCACTGACTTATTAGTTGGGCGAATTTGTCCACAGAACGCAAGATGTCTATTATTGAAGTTCTTTCATTTCTGTGTAAATGTAAAATAAAGGAACAGAACACCTTTTACAATTTTTTTTTGTAATTCTACAATAGAGCAAACTATGGAAACAACACATTTTTTCTCCTTAAGTTGGGCACCAAATTGTATTTCATAGCTAAACCTGATCTACATAATTATTAACATTGATGGTCTTATTTATCCCATGTTTATGCAAATGTTAAGAAATATTGTGTTAAATTATAGTGTTGATGGAGATGTTATGTAATATATGATATACAAAAAAACTCATTGACTGCAAAAGTTTTAGATAAGGGATGGTAGACCTGCATTTTGTTTCTTTCTTAATTTAAATTGGATTGTTATTTCCCCATTTTTTATCCATCTTAAATATACATGTATTTCTTATAATCTATGAACTTTTATGAAGCAACTCCTAACTTTATTGGTCTTCTTGTCACTTTTATTGCCTGTCTTGTCATTTTTTTATTAGACTTAATTATGATTTATTTAGAATTATAAAAATATTTTTAAAATATTTACTCACACTTTCTTATGAAAGATAGAACACAACTATATCCCAGGATGAAGGAGAGAAATGGAGTGGTAAGGGAGGGGAGGGGAAAGGTCTGTAGAGGGTAAAAGGCGGGACCACACCTATGGAGCATACTGCAAGGGTTCAAGTCAAATCTGTCAAGTGTAGAACATAAATGTCTTAACATACTAATCAAGTAAATGAGGCAAAAGCTATATTGATTGGTGTGATGTAACTACGTCAGATTGTGTAAAAAAAAAATCAACACATGGTATCCCACATATGCATAAGTGTATTCATAATCTATGTGTATTTGACTTAATAAAAAAAATAAATTCAAAAAAAAAAGGTAAATGTAATGAATGTGCTGATATTGAATCTTATTTTGCCTTGGCAGAATTTTAACTGTTAGGTAGTGAGTGACCTCTTGCTCTTCTATAGACAAAGGTGATGCTCTATTTTGGTGCCACCTTGAGCAACTGTCACCCCTGGGAAGGAAGAACAAGGCTGGGTGCCCTGACTTGAGGCTGTAGCACCTTAATCCTCCTGGAGCAACTGCCACACCTGCTGGGAGGGTGGAATCCCTGCTAATCTGTAGAAGAATACAGGGAATCCCCCTGACCACAGGCCAGGCAGCCCAGGCCCAATAGGATCTGGACAGTGACCTGGAGTAACCAAAAGCTAGTTACCATGTCATTAACTGTCCATCAAAGTAAGGATGACCTTTGAACCATGACAAGGGCCCAATGTTGACAGTATAAAACAGCGTCTCAAACAATAATCAGAGGCTTCTGTTATGCCAGGCAATTGGTTCACCATCTTGCTCTTGTGCTCTGTTCCTCTCTTGCTCTTCCTCAATAAACTTCATTTGACGCTGGCCTTGCTTTGGTGTGTCTGGTTGATCTTTACCCAAGAGCACGCACACCAAGAACCATGAACAGACCACCACCTGACATAACTACTAAATGAAATGAGAAGTATTTAAATACTGAAGATTTCATCTTATGCTTAATTTTTGGAATTTTTTGGGTTTTTTTCTTTTTTTATTATAGATAAAAATATGTACCATAGATGTGGCCCGACCCGTTATCCTCCCTCCACTGAAACCTCCCCCCTCCCTTCCCCTTCCTTGGTCCTTTCCCCATAGTCTTGTGCTATAGCTGGGTTATAGCTTTCATGTGAAAGCTATAGTTTAGCTTCATAGTAGGGCTGAGTACATTGGATACTTTTTCTTCCATTCCTGTGATACTTTGCTAAGGAGAATATGTTCCACTTCCATCCATGTAAACATGAAAGAGGTAAAGTCTCCATCTTCCTTTAAGGCTGCATAATATTCCATGGTATACATGTACCAAAATTTGCTAGTCCATTAGTGGGCACTTGGGCTTCTTCCATGACTTAGCAATTATAAATTGGGCTGCAATAAACATTCTGGTACAGATGTCTTTGTTATATTGTGACTTTTGGTCTTTTTTAAATAATTTGCTTTAAATCTTTTTTAAGAATATAAATGATTTCTTTCTGTTTTGTGTTTTTTCCTTCTAGAAATCAATGTTTTGAAGATATAAGGCCTATAGTCATTTCAAGTAATTTAATTTAAAACATTTTGTGCCTTACTGATACTTATTTTCCTGAAATGGACAAGAAACACAGTATTTTTTAAAAAGCCAACAGCAATATAATGTAGGGAATTTTAAGTATTTTTATACCACACTAGCTATTTTTTCTTAATTAAAAGTTTTATTGACATTGGAAACCATGTCACTCTTTTAAGATTTGAACCAAGCCAACTGTGTCAGCATCTTTATAAAAACGCTCAATAATTCTTCCCAATAATTTGTCTCCAAGACATTTGATTCTCCCCACTAGGCCACAGTTAATAGACTTCAATTGGAAAAATAAGGGAAAGAAATGTATTCCCTCTTTTTAAAAAACAGTCTCCTCTGTGATTCTTCTCTTATCTTTCCCAAGGAACATGTGCAGCCAGCAGTATCCCTGCTGGGGTCGCTTCTGAGATTTCGAGTTGTCACTTCCTTCTGTGGTCACTGCCAGTCCTGAGTGTGAGTGGCTCCTGGTGCTCTTCACAAAGCGTCCAGCTCACACTCTCTTAGGCGCTGAACTGTGCTCTGAGGCAGTAAATCTGTCACCTTACTCCAGCTTCCTGTCTCCCTTCCCGCCTGGGAAAGCTCTCATAAGCTTCTTGATGTTTTTTCTCTTCCCCCTGACAGACTAAGTTGCAGAGTTGATGCAATCGTGTGATATAACTTGAGATGAAACCTGAAGGAAGCCAATACTCTCTCATCTCTATCCCAAGCCTTCTCCCACAAGACGCATAGACATTATGTCTCTGGAGGGGAAGGGAACTGTGCTTTCACTCTCTGAAGGTTTAATCTCTGGAGTAAACTTGGCAGTAGGTATATTGACATGAAAAAAAGCACACAAATTTAGAGGTCCCTCAATGCATAAGTTTCCAAAAAAGGCCAGATGAATCAAGCTGCAATAGCATTGTGAGCTACAAAAAAAAAAAAAAAAAAGAAAAGAAAAGAAAAAAAAAGAAACATAAGGCTACTCGAGGGTAGTGATAATCTGTTGGAGGATGAAACTGCCTTTAGAACAAGGATTGTTTTACTATATAGATAAAGCCTCTTAGGTAGAAGCCCTCAGAAGAGTCTTGATGAGCGCTAAGTCCTGAGCAGGGAGAACTTTATTCTTCTCTCCTGTTATACAAGTTCATTTTTCTGGTTAATACAGATCGCAGAAAGAGGTTTCACTACTATTCTTTCTGTAGGAACTTCCCTTAGCCGGACAGGGAAACCTCAGAGAAAGCCCCTGCCTGTGATTTGGAGGAGGCAGAGGGTGAGAGATGGTAGGGTGGGGGTGGAGGTGGGAAAGGTCAGACAATGTTGTTGTTGAGGTTGCTTTTTTAGTCGGAAGTGCTCAGCATGCCGAAGTGTCATACCTTGGGTTATTGCTTTCTGATCCCCAATAAATCTCAAAAAATTTCTCATCCTTCTTTCTTGGGAAAGCTGGGAGTGAGTGGAGAGTAGCAGAAGACTGAGTTCTTCTGTATATTATTTCAGTTTGGTAAATTTTGCAGCATCCCACCCAATATATAGTGGGTAATGACAGGCAGGGCTTTCCGTCCAGAGTCCTACTGTCTTTCTTCCACCATATTAATGTCCAAACCTTGCAAATAACTCATATTTTTCTGGGAAGGAGAATTTCATCTGGAAGTTTAAATTACCTTTCCCTGTTTGTGGCACCTGCTGCCTGTTCTTTCCACTGTAGGGTACCCCTGTCCTCTCTACTTTTTTCCTGTGTCTTTATGGAAAACCACAGAGTGCGCTGACTGCTCTGTGACCCACCAGCTGCAGGCTTTTTCTAGTAGCCTAGAATGCAAACCAGGACCTCGAACATTCCCGGCATGGACAAAGCTATCTAGGTTGACTGTGCAAGCTGGGCACAGCTCGGACTCAGATGACTTAAACTTTCATAGAAACTTCACACCCTGACCCCTTACTGCAGGCCTATCTAGGTACAATATCATTTTTCTTTCATTGTCTGTCTTGATCATCGTGAT
Organism: Loris lydekkerianus; assembly: GCA_963574355.1. Taxonomy (NCBI): domain Eukaryota; kingdom Metazoa; phylum Chordata; class Mammalia; order Primates; family Lorisidae; genus Loris; species Loris lydekkerianus. The sequence continues at coordinate 20,050 of CAUYPK010162132.1, forward strand.
AGCCCACTTTGTACATAATTAGTTGTCCTAATTAATGCTTTGGACGGATAACTCTGGGGTTTAGTGTTTTATTTCTTTAGGATTCCAATCACTTCCACTTAGGGTGGGAGGCACAAACTCCTGAAAATTCCTCTGCTGCTGCTTTTGAGTGACTGACACCGTGGGATTGGCAAGGCAATACACGCATCACCCTGAGCTTTGTTAAGAAGCAGGCCATTTTGTCCTAGAAACAGCACCCTGGAAGGTTTTTAAATTTGGGGATTATGCCCCAAAATGCTTATTATCACAATATTGTCTGCTAGCCAGCAGAGCAGGACTAGATTTATTATACATCCTACTAAGTTCCTCATCCTGTCCTTGCAGAAGCAGCAAAGTCAATCCTGAGTAGAAAATTAACCACTTCTTTTTTCCCTTTTTTGCCTCTTCTTTGCTTCTTACATTGGTAAA
>CAUYPK010162133.1:0-34439 GCA_963574355.1 Loris lydekkerianus
GATTGGTGAGAATACATTTGTTGTGCATCTTACAATGGTATATGTGAAACTTAGTAAATGTAGAATGTAAATGTCTCAACACAATAACTGTGAAATTGCCAGGAAGGCTACGTTAACCAGTGTGATATAAATGTGTCAACCGGTCTGTGAGACTAGTCTGTGATGCCCCATAATCATACCAATGTACATAGATAGCTATGATTTAATAATAATAAAAAAAAGATATGGTGGAAAAGGCAACAGAACCAGAATTAGAAGTGGGATGCGAATATGTGACTGAATTATTACAATATTGCAAAAAAACTTAAATGGATGAGGAATTGCTTCTTATAGATGAGCAAGGGAAGTGGTTTCTTCAAATGGAATTTACTCTAGGGGAAGATACATGTATGTACTATAAACATTGTTGAAATGACAACAAAGAATTTAGAATACTACATAAACTTATCTGATAAACAGCAGGGTGGTTTGAGAGTCAAGTGATATAGCAAACTTCATCATTGTCTTATTTTCAGAAATTGTTGCAGCCACCCCAACTGCCAGCAACCACCACTCTAACCAGTTAGCGGCCATAAACATCAAGGCAAGGCCCTCTACCAGCAGAAGGATCAGATGATTGCTAGGAATTTTTTTTGCAGTAAGATATTTTAAATTTAAGTATGTTTATTATATTTTCTAGAGTGCTATTGTACACTTCATAGACTACAATATAGTGTAAACACAACGTTCATAGGCACTGGAAAACCAAAGAATTCATATGACTCACCTCATTGAAATATTTGCTTTATGGCAATAATGTCTCTGAGGTCTGCCTGTATTTCCTTTGATTTATAAACAAAGAACTTTAGGTCCTTCCAGGAATACAAATAAAGTACATTTTATTCTTATATAATCAATGCTGAATAAAGATTAAATGCTATGTTTTGTTGTATTTTATCATCGTTAGCTAGATATTTGTTCCTGACAATAGTCAAGGAACTTTCGAGGAACGTATATTAATATTCAGGTGGTGATAGTGTACTTGAAACATATTTAGGATGCAAAAATTGCTCTGACACTGTGTGGTTTTTTGTTTCTACCTTAGTTACAAATTAGAGACTGTGAATGGGTAATGACTAGCAGGCTTCAACTCCTCAATTAAAATGCCAGCACATCACAGCGTTACACTAATCCACAAAGGTCAGAGAAACGTTGCTTTCTTTTTAGACTTTCATTTTGATCCATTTACTATCCTGGTACCATAGAAACTTCTACTTGAAAAACTGTAACTACTGATTAAAGGACTTAAACAATTGAGCGTTTCTAATGTGACAAGTGATTACAACCCAAGCCACAATACACAGTTCTTTACTGACAGTAACAGTAGAGACTGTTAATAGCTTTTCTGTCTTATGACAAAATACAGTGACACATTTCAACACTATTTCCTATATAACTGTTAAAACTGGAAAAAACAAATGTATTCTTGTAACAGATGAATGCCATACAAGGACCATAAGGAGTGTTTAAAATGATGTGAAAAGAATAAGTTATCAAGACTTCATATTGGTGAGTATAAGACTCCTCTAAGAGTTAATAACAATTACACAATATCTGATCTTCACCCACGCTGTCAGATTAGGAGTGGCTGAAGATTTTAGTTAGTGCAATTCACTGTGGCTGCTCAGCACTGCTCTGCCAGCAACATGGTCCCAGAGTCCAAGTCCCATCAGTCATGTTCCCCAGACACTGAGCGTGTAGTTCCACAGACTGTGATTGGAAACTTACCAGTCTCACTCTGTAACATCACTATATATATAAGGTTGTCTATACTGAGAAATAAATATAAACACAGTATAAATAAGTATAAATATGGAAAATGGAAGGGCATATCTGGACTGCTGCTTCCATCTGTGTTTTCCTGTGCTATCTCAAATAAAAATCAGGTTTAAACCAAACTTATTTCTGAAAATAAGTTTTTGAGGACAACTTAGGGTGGACAGATTTGTGCACATTTGATCAATTAACTAGGCTGCATTGATATACCTGCCATTCCCAATTATTAAATTATCACTAATTCCAAAAATTCTATTTTAATAAAGAATTTACATTTCCTTAAAACATGCTTAGAAGTCCATGAGAATCTCACCACCTACATTCAGAATAGAATTTTGAGATAAATTTGGAATTTCATACTAAGATTTGGAGAAATTTTTCTGGATTCATTTTAAGAGTAGTGAAAAACAATAATGAAACTGAAGTGTAGGCAAAAGATGAGGATGAATGTTGTTATAAAGACCTTGTTTTGTTTTGATCCTTAAATTAGTCAGTATATTAGAAAAAAACAGATAAACTACATGGAAAATTAGATGAGACTGACAGAGCAGGAGAATTATAACTGGGAAGATGCTGAATTCCACCCAATTTAACACTTCTTATTAAACTCATAAATCTAGGATGTTGGTGTTAGAAAAACAAAGGGACAATGAGATAAAACAAGCGACTATTCCATAAAAAAACTTTCTATCAAATTAAAGGGAATTTATGAGATCATCTGCAGTGAAAAAAATCTTCCCATTCATAATAATCAAGATTGAACCAGGGCTGGGTGCGGTGGCTCATGCCTATAATCCCAGCACTCTGGAAGGCCGAGGTAGGTGGATTGCCTGAGCTCATGAGTTAAAGACTAGCCTGAAAAAGAGTAAGACCCTGTCTTTAAAAATAGCCAAGTGTTGTGGCAGGCACCTATAGTCCCACCTACTCAGGAGGCTGAGGCAAGAGAATCACTGGAGCCCAAGAGTTTGAGTTTGCAGTGAGCTATGACGCCACAGTGCTCTACTGAGGGTGACAAAGTGAGACTCTGTCTCAAAAAAAAAAAAGAAAAAAAGAAAAAGAAAAAAGATTGGTCCAGGACTAACAGGACCATATTCTGTATTGGCAATGTGGATGCATACTATTTCATAAATGGTTTCCTCAGATGCTATTAAAATTTTGTTCCTCAAATAATTTTCTTTGACCACAGGACTGATTAAAGCGTCCTTTCTCTTTAAGGCCCATTTACTAATGCTTACAGCTGTGGAGATGTTCACATATTTGGAGGGGATTAATACACTCCAAACCATTTCTCAAAGCTCTGTAGTCTTCTAATTCAGAGAAAATACTTTAATCTTTGAACGTAGACAAATACATCTGATTGTTTCTGTGGACTATGACTTCACTGTGTGTAGGTGTGTGTGCTCAAAAAATCATTACCATATTAAGCTCTTAATGCTCAGAACAGTTAAGCACTTCAGTCAGAGATTCCAAAGGTCCCTTGAAGCTATAGAAAGGTGAAAACCCTGTGGCTTCCTGTCCGTGTAGGATAGCGTTTACTGTAAGCACAATATCATAGGCTACCATGCAACAATCTATGCGGCACAATTATTACATTTGAGTCCAGTGGGGCTGTTTTACTTGATATAAGAAAAAATCAGATCCAGATGCTGAAGTGTTGACTGAATTGTTTGGAAGTCTCAGGGTGCTTAAATAGAAACCCTGCATCTTCTTCTATAAAACATTGGTAATATTCTGAATTAAGTGAAATAATGAGGTAGAACGTCCAGAAAGCCTCAAAATACATCCCACGTAGCATTTAATAACAAAAGAAAAAATATTTAGCATTTAAATGTGAAGAAATGGGGTGGGTGGGGGCCGCAGGGAATGAAAAGTCAAGAAGTAGACCCTGATAACCAAAGGTTTACCCTCCTAATCTTATTTGATTACACTGAGGGATGTCCAGGAAGCAAAATTTAATTAAGGTTAGTGAAGGTTTCCGTAAAATTGACAGCTGCTACCACACTGACACCCCGGCTTGTGAAGATAGTTTTTGGTTGTATACAGTAAGTTATTGGTTCTTAAATCAAACTGGGGGATATTCCTATCTGAGGTCGTGCAGCTACTTTTCCAACAGGTCTGATCTCTTTTTCTCCCATTTGCATGAACATCCTCTTTCCTTGCTGCTAACCCCTCTATCTTAAAAGTATCTATTTATTCTGTAAGATTTGATTATCATTTCTTCCAAGAAGCACATTATGACGGCCCTTAGTTTTAGATTGTAGAATTGTAGGCACAGTTATTGTTGAATTAAATAATTTGCACCAAATCTCATAGCTAGTAAAGGAGGGTACTGGAGTAGAACTGACTCTGTCACACTCTGTCTACCCCCCTGTCCTTGTGTGAGGACTTGTTATGACTTGGGGGCTACTGTGATGTTTAAGGTGGTCCTGACGTGGTATGCAGAGCTGGAGAGTCACAGAGCCAGAGGACGTGGGACATCAACACGTGGACCTCCAACCACAGAGGAACCAAAACAACAAGTTACTTTCATGTGTGCTGATTAAGGTGACACCTCTCTCATGCTGAGGGACATACTAGCACAAATGCTGGATTGCCAAGTCCCCCTTAACAAGACTGCAGCAGTTCCTAGTCACCAAATCATTATTTATCAGATCAGAATTAGCAAGAATATTAGCTTTCACCGAGTGGTGGGAAAACTGGAAGCCATCTGCTATTTTTCTTCTCTTGATCATCCAGACATATGCTTTTTGGTGATATTTAACAGTTATACCCATAACCGGGAGACGACACTCTTAGAACCAGTTCTACCAATACAGCGACACATGCCAGCACTCCTCTGGCAGATGGAAAGTCACCAGCAAACTTACTTATCTCCTTTGCTTTTGGAGATGCCAACCAACTTCTCGATGCCACCCGCATCCCGTAAGGCCTTGGCGTTCTCCATGTTCTTGGTGATGACTTCGTGCAGGGTGCAGCAGACGGCCGTCACGGTGTCGTCTGACATGGCCTTGCTTGCTGCGTTGTTGCTGTTATTCCCACCCGGGAGCCTGTGAACTAGGTCTCGCATGGCGTACTTGCCTTTGGAAAAGAAAACGAAAGGAATAATTGAAAGGAGGCTAAAATGGGAAGAGGAAAGAGGGAGAGGTGGGCTTGGGGGAGAAGAGGATGAGAGAACCCACATCCCAGTCAATAGTGTCTGTTTCTCAGCCCTGACAGTTCTCCATCTGGTAATTTTGGACACAGGTAGAGAGAAAACAGTATTTCCTCAGGTCAAATGCATGTACTTTGGTGCTAGATTGATGTGGTGGGATTGAATCACTGGCAAACTATTTCATGCCTTGAAGCCTTATTTTTTTCAATCTGCGAAGCAAGATAATAGTGGTACTTACCTTAAAAGGCTGTTGTAAAAACTACAGGAGTAAATGTATGGACAGCATGTAACCTGGGGGATTAAGAAGGACACAGGACTTGATAGTTTTTAGCTGTTACTAGTTTTTAGTTGTTACTAGTTTTTAGCTGTTCCTTCTTAATGTTCACGGAAGTTAAGAAAATGTAGGCATTTTCTTAATATAACCCTCAAAAATACCTTCATGGAGTTATGTTGGGATCTTTTTTTTTTTAACAAGAGTCAAACCACAAATATATAGAGAGCATGATCATATATGTGAGTGCCAAGTTCTGACACGTATAAAGAAGAGAGAAACACTGACAGAGGGGAAGATATACAACTAAGTGTCCTTTGAACTGGGGTAAACCAATCATCTATTTGTCTCCCTGATAGGATTTTACTGTGTGCTTCTACTAGATAACATTTACTAATTTGGCATGTTTTTGTGTGCAAAATAATAGAATCTGCCTCTGCTTCTTTAAATCACTTTATCATTACTAATCTTTCTACACCCAATGATAAAGGTACTTATAATGACAAATTTATAGAGTACTTTTAGTTTACAGAACACTCTAGGCAATTACCAGTAACCCTGAAAGACAATTAATGTATCCCACCTGCAGCTTCCAATTCTGTTCCTTTAATTTACTTGTGGAAGTAAATGAATGCCTATAGCAAAGTTGGCTGTTCTTAAATTTTTCAGATGGAATTGGCAAGTGACCAAAGTTAGATACCTTCCTTGTCTTCCTTCCCCCAATTAGACATAGTTAGGCAGCCCCTAAAAGCTATTTAACATATTTTACCTCCACACATATCTATAAATGATACCTTCTACTATTTAATTCTCTGTATTGTGCCTGGTAACAGGAAAGGAACCCGGTGGGAGCAGGTGATGATATCTTAATTCCAGGCAGTAATAAATAAAACACGGGCCCTTGTCATTTTGGTATCTGCTCTTATCCTAAGTTTAGGTGGCTTATTTTAGCTTGGACAGAATATGCTAATGTTTAAATTACTGAAATAGAAGTGCCTTTATTCACTCGATGATAGTTGAGGAAGTGTCTAACAAAAATAATTTGGCTTCAAACCCCCAAAAATAGCATATGTATCCTCTAATTTATCACCTAATGACAGCATCTAAAATAGTATGGAGAGGACAGAAGATAATTGGTACATGGGTAGTCCTCTGAGAAACTTACTTGATTAATCATTAAATCAGACTCAACTCTTGGCTAAGAGTTGACTTTTGTTAAGCGTGGCACGCTGGAGATTCTATCAGCTCACCACCCCCACAAACCAGTAGGAGACAAATATGAGTTTTATAAAAGTAGGAAGATGGATGTGTTCTTTTTTCCCTTTCTTTTTAAGAAAGGTAATGGAAGTAGAGCAAAAGAATTGACAAATATTTCAATCATTGTACATACGTGGACATTTACACTCTTGACAGTATGGAAGGCTGGGTTGTGACCTTGGACATTGTCAAGGTTGAAAACAAAAGTAAGGAGAGAGAGAGAGGACTTGGCTGCAGCATTTTTTAGTTTTAGTTATTTTTTTTTTTTTTTTTTTCTGTTTGCATGAGGTAACAAACAGAAAATAATTTTTTTTTTTTTTTAGCATTTTTTAGTTTTTGTGACTATGAACATTTTAAAAATTATGCCAGATAAATATGAAGATATGGTTTCATCCTCCATGTCTTCCTCACCCATGAGCCCTGAATGAAGCTCTGGTGTCCCTAAAATTTCCAGGTGTCAGGGACCCCGACGCAGAGCAGTCTCTTTGACTCACGCCAGTGTGCTGTACACATACTATCATTTTTCACATACCCCAAGACATTGAAAAGAACAGGAGTCAGTGCTCTATTTAACCTATCATAACCTCACTGTTAAGGAAATTCATTGGAATTATTTTACTTCATATATTTCCAATATAGTTCACTGACATTTTACCAGGTAATTGGGAATTTTTCATTTAGTCTATTTATTAGTCTATAGAGTGTCTATGTTTCTGACCATCCAAGTGGGGAAACAAGTCAAGTAAAATTATTCCATAGGAAGAAAGACCTCTGGGCATACAAGTTTTTATTTTTTAGCCTTTGGTTATATGCTGAACAAAGCTATCTTCTCAAACCAAAATTTGATTTCTAAAGCTTTTTAGCCCTCTCTAGTGTTTAGAAACTTTGAAGCTAATTGGAGGGGAAAAATGTACAGGACATAGAGTATTTACAGTGCAAGTGACCTTGTCTGGCATGTTTATAACAGCAGCTCAGGTAAGAGAGAAATTAAACTGGAATAGGTTGCAATGGAAGGCTTAATACAGGAGGAGGACTTTTAGGATTTGTTTTGTTGGTGAGGGGAGCAACAAAATCAAGTTGATATTTTATACAGAGACTTCTGGTGCCTTAAGAAGGGAAATTTCCTTTATGGAAAACAGTGTGATGATTTCTCAAAGACCTAAGAGTAGACCTACCATTTGATCCAGCAGTCCCACCACGGGACATCTACCCAAACAAGTGAAGTCATTTAATCAAAAAGGCACCTGCCCTTGAGAGTTTACTGCAGCACAGTTCACAATTGTGAAGATGTGGAATCAACCTTAGCGCCCATCTACTGAAGAGTAGATAAAGAAAATGTGGTGCACATAGTATGTATACACATATGTATACACACACACACACACACACACACACACACACACATACCATGGAGTACTACTCAGATATAAAAAAGGAATGATGAAATAATGATTGTTTCCAGTAATTTGGTGTGAACGGTAGACCATTAACCTAAGTGAAGTATCTCAAGAACGAGAAAACAAACACCACATTCTCAATTTTTAGTGGGAGCTGAATGAGGGATACATAAGGTCATGAAGTGGGGTGATGGACAGTGAAAACTAAGGTCGAGGAAGGGTGGAGGGGGAGGGATACACATCTTTTGGGGACAGTGTGCCCTATTCTGTGGGTACACTGAAAGCCCTGATTTTGGCATCACACATTTCATCCATGTCACAAAAACACTTGTATCCTCTGAATCTATTGAAATATAAAAAGAAGAAAGTTTTCAGAATAAAATTAAAATTGAGATAAATATGTAGTTTTTCTCTTGAAAATATAGTTCTCTCTCTCTGAACTTCTGAAATTATAATGTGTAAAATTCAAAGGAGTCTGTGCCTATAACTGCTCCCTGTCCCAAATTTTCTTTTTTATCTATGTTTCGAACCATCTGAAAGAGCTACAAAGGTCTTTCCACCACCGAGTAGGAGGAATCTTGGCCCCCTCTTTCTACCTCTTGGTCATACTTTTGGGTCCTTGTGGTCTGAGATTTTTCAGAGGTGAAAGGAGTTAACTCCCTTTTGTGGTCACAGAGGCACTAAGGAGAAGCTGTAAGGTGAGTGATCCAAACTTTCATTCCAGAGCTTAATACCATCAAGGAATCAAATGGTTTTCTTTTCTTTTTAGAAATGGATGGAGGTAGATTTTTCCAGGGCTAAGGAGGGAAGTGACTGGACCACCAGGTGGAGGCTGTCTCTCTAGGAACCTGTTGTAGGAACATATTGCAAGTTCTGCACAAGCCTGAGGACATCAAGGACACCCAAAGCTCAGCAGTGGCCTTGTGGTACCCAGGACCCTGTGCAGATGAAGAGGAGAACACAGGAGCATATGCTCACCATGCGGTTGAGCTGGACATGTGGCAGAGGAGGTGGCTGTCTCAGAATGAACTGCTCAGGCCTACACAGGGGGCAGGCCCAGAAATCCCTCCAGATGGACGACCACTTCTCCTTCTTCTTGATTTAATTTGGTTTCAAAATAAGCAAAATGTATGACACAAACTGAAAGTCATAGAGTGATTTGTGCTGATGCTACCATTTGGCAGGCAACTATAATGTTTCAGGACCAAAATAAGAAGGACTTTTGACAACAAAGAAATAGCCATGGAGAGAAGCAAAAGAGAGGACAGCAGACATGAGGGAAATATCTAAGATGCACCTGATGGAGCCTGCAGCCCAGTGACACACTGAAGTAATGAAAGGAAAGAGGATTCGGGGATTTGTAACTGGGGCAACAAAATGAGTAGTGAAAAACGAGTAAAATTTAAAGCTTAATGATAATAGACAAGATAGATTTTATTTTTCCACACAAAGAAAAACACAAAAGTAGTTATGTTAGCTTTGTAAGAGAATCACACACCCAAATCCCATCAGAAAAGTAAGCAGGTCATCTGGTTCAAAGAACATCTAGATTTGGGACAGCCAAGGGGACACCTTGCCCTGCTTCCATTTGGAACAAACGTATATCACATGATCCACTATCATGGAATCACATCTTAAGAAATAAAAATCTGTTGCTGTCTCAGATCTAAGTAAAATAAAACACAGCTCTACCACCACCACGACTACCACCAAAAAACGGATCTATCTGTCTTGCTAAAGCTCCCAAAAGAAATGAATCCTTGGGCCATTCTCCTAAGTTACTTAATCTCTAATAAATGTGACTTTATCTCTGACTTGCTGATATCAAACAGCCTTCAGAGTAATGACTGTGGAAAAACTAAAGTGTTTCCATCAATCATGAACTGACTGTAGCCTTGTAACTTTGCTATCCTTTGTGAGCATTTCCTCCAAACACCTGTATTTAGAAGTTGGTGAATCAGTTTTCTAAGCACAGATTGTCTTGAAAAATGGGCAAGTAAAAATTATTTGTCTTTATAGTGCTCCCTTTTGGGAGTCTTCTGTTAGGAGTCCTTGGGCACCCCAAGGTGCCCTGATGGATTCACTCGAGACACTTAACAAACCATGTTGCCCCAGAAAGGTCCTCCCTGCAGTGCTCCTGTGCAGAGAGGAGCTGGTGGGAATTCTATGATGGGCTAAGAGGGCTTTGCTTCTGTTTCTGTTTTGTGTTTGCTTGTGACCGTTTCAATTTCTAGTATTGATGTGCACACTTCTGCTTAGTTTCTCTGCTGGTAGCAGGAATATTGAGCGGTGGTTTCATGGTCTAACCACTTGTGCCCTGTCAGGAAGCAGACAACAGGAAAGTAGCTGGAGTCCCTTCTGATTACACCTCTCTTGATCATTGATAGAATCTTCTCTGTGGCCGGTCTTTGTTGTGCATCATTATAAAATCAAGGTCTCAAACTGATTTGAGAAAGGTTTTTTTTTTTTAATTAATTTTTTTTCATGCTCAGCTGAGCTGCTGAAACTGACCCCTGAGTTTTTACAGAGATGCTCTGAATTCACCCTGTCCACAAAACTTCTTTATTGTGGTAAAATACAATTACATAAAATTTACCATCTTATCCTTTTTTTTTTTTTTGCAGTTTAGCTGGGGCCAGGTTTGAACCCGCCACCTTTGTTATATGGCGCCAGTGCCTTGCTCCTTTGAGCCACAGGCACTGCCCCATCTTATCAATTTTTAAGTGTATAGTTCAGTGTTTTAAGTACCTGCATATAATTGTACAACCACCACCACCATCTCCAGAACTCTTATTATCTTGCAAAACTGAAACTTGACCTGTCTTAACTCCTCAAACGAAGAGGAGTTCTGGCTAACCCTTCGAAACCTCTATTCTATTTTCTGTCTCTATGTATCTGACAATTCTAGGTATTGCATGTAAGTTGCATCACACACCGTTTGTCTTTTGTGATTGAATTATTTCACCCAGTATAGTGTCCTCAAGGCTCATCCATTGTAGCATATGTCAGAACTTCCTTTCTTTTTAAGGTTAAATAATAATATCCCATTGCATGTATATACCACATTTTGCTTACCCATTTATCTATTGATGGGCAACTGAGTTGATTCTTCTTTTTATCTCTTGTTAATAATGCTGCTGAGAACATCAGTGTGCAAATATTTTTTCACCTATAATCTGTTTGTAGTTTTTAATCCAAAAGTGAGTTTCTTGTAGACAACATATACTCGGTCTTTTTTTTTAATGCACTCAGTCAATTTCTTTGACTGGAGAGTTAATTTATTTATGTAAGTATTACAATTACTGATGAAAAGGATTTACTTCTTATCACTAACTGCCACTTTGCTGTGTTTTCTCTTCTATATGTCTCATAGCTTTTCTGTGTTTCTGCATTACCGTCTGTTTTGTGTTTAGTTGATTTTTGGTTTATGGTAAAATGTCTGAATTCCCTTCTCATTTTCTTTTGTGTATATATCCTTTATATTTTATATATACCTGAATACATATATATCTATATTGATTTATAATACCTTACTTACAGTATAACTATTATATATTTATAATTTGTATATATATCTAATATATCTATTCATAATTTATGCATATTATAAATATATATAAAATAGTTATCAGTAAGGCATTATAAATATATTTATAATATATTATAAATATTATATTTATAATATATTATAAATAATATATTTATAATATATTATGTAAGTATTACAATTACTGATGAAAAGGATTTACTTCTTATCACTAACTGCCATTTTGCTGTGTTTTCTCTTCTATATGTCTCATAGCTTTTCTGTGTTTCTGCATTACCGTCTTTTATATTTATTTAATATAAAATAAAATTATAATATAATATATTATAATATATTATAATTATGATATATTATAAATATAATTATAAAATATAAATATATTATAACTTGCCTCCTGAGTGGCTGGAACTATAGGTGTATGCTATTTTTTATTTTTTATATAGACAGGGTCTCGCTATGCTGCCAGGCTGGTCTCAAACTCCTGACCGTAAGTGATTTTCCTGCCTCAGCCTTCCAAAGTGCTGGCATTACAGCCAGTTCATTAGGCTGAACCATTGCTCAGCCTAATATCCTCTTTTTGAAAAAACACTAATCACTAAAAACACAGATACACATGTGTGCACACATGCACATATACTTCAAATATTTGCAAATGTCTTGGACTTTTGGGTATGTACATAGACAATATATCAGACTATAAGAAGAAGTACAGTGTGAGCTTGTGAATTGCAGGCAACTTTCTCAGATCTCAGCTAATCTTCTAAAGCAGTGGTCCCCAACATTTTTGCAGCCATGGAGGATAATTCTTCAATAGACAGGGGCCACGGTGGGTAGGATTTGACAAGAAGTGGAGCTCAGGTGGTGAGGTGAGCAATGGGGAGTAGCTGTAAATACAGATGGAGCTTTGCTCTCCTGCCCCCTCTCTCCTCCTGCTGCGAGGCCCGGTTCCTAACAGCCCACAAACCAGGACCTTTGTAGCACCAGGGATGGATTTCATGGAGAACATGGGGAGTTGAGTGGATGGGACAGGAGGCTGAGCTCTGATGGGGAAGCTGTGCAGCCTGGTTTCTATCAGGCCATTGACCAGGAGCGGTCCACGGCCTGGGAGGTTGGGGACCACAGCTGTAAAGTACATACTGGCTTATGACATAATTTTCAAATACCTGGCTCTGGGGCTTCTCTGTCAGTGAGGAAACAAAACTCAGTTACTCTGTATTAAAGTTACAACTAGTATGAGGAGTTGATGCTGTATGTGTTAGTTTTCTATTGCTGGTGTAACAAATCACCATTCATTTAGTGGTCGAAAACATACAAATTATTACTGTACAATTCTGCAGGTTACGAGTACAACATGGGTCTCACTGGGCTACAGGGAAGGTGTGGGCAGGGCTGCGTTGTGTAAGCTCGGGGGTAGAAGGGCTTTCTGGCCTTTTCCTTCTTCTAAGGGCTATCCAACTCCCTTGTCACATAACCACCTTCTTCCATCTTTAAATGTAGCAACAATGTGGGTTGAGTCTTTCATGTGCCACATTACCCTGACTCTGCTGTTTGCCCCTCACTACCCCCACTTCCAATTTTAAAGACCTTTGTGACTATGCTGGGCCCATTTCAGGGTCGTCTTCTTCCTGTCTCAGGGTTAGCTGATTAGCAACCTCAGTTTCCTTTTCCACATACAGTCGCACATTCAGAGGCATTGGGAATGGGGCACTGGACGCCTTTGGGAGGGCCATTACTCTGCCCACCCCCTGTATGAGGCACAGTAGTTATAAAGTAGTACAAATGTGTCTATAGGTCATGGAATGTAGTTTTGCTTCTCAAGGGAGAAAAGCTTTCTTAAGGTATAAATGTCTGGCTGTGTGCTAATATGTGAAAGCAAATAATATAAAATACATTTGAGGGAGTTCAGTAAGTTGTAGAAAGGTTCAGAGGAGAGGAAACTTATTTGTCTTGGTTCATAATGCCTACAAACATTGAATTTAAAAGAAAATGAGATGTGTTAAAATCTTTATAAAGTTTGCCTAATCATGATGAGTTTATTACATTTGATCTTAGCCAAAAGGCGGAGAAGCGATTATTGACGAGTTTACTTACAGGATAGAGAAAAGATGTGTTATTATTTATTGCAAACGTTACCTGAGTGTACCAAAACACAAGTTAGAACTGAGTTTTCTCTTTGTTGAAATGACAAAATTATCTTTGAGAATGTGCTTTGTCTTCACCAAGAAACTGTGAAGACCAATCTGTGCCTGAACACCAGCGCATCTTTTATCACCAAAATACTCTTACTTGAGGTCTTGTTAATGCTTTCATGATTCTGTTAACCTCATAGTGAAATTTCTTCACTTGTGAGAATGCTAGATTTTAATTTTTTTTTTTTTTTTTTTTTTTTTTTGCATGTTTTTGGCTGGGGCTGGGTTTGAACCCACCACGGCCGGTATACGGGGCCGGCGCCCTACTCCTTTGAGCCACAGGAGCCGCCCAATTTTAATTTTTGAATTAACATTTAGCCAAAGAACGTTGCTTTTGAAAATGTTAGAGTTCCTAATTGCTGTTTTTTGTTGCTGCTTTATTTTAAATATTATCACTCCGAATGAAGCTAAAATTACATCTTGTCTCCAGCCACTCAGGATTTGTACTATCTTCCATTTCCTGGTAACTCTTTTTAAAATTGCTTCCACAAATCCATACCTCATAGTCAAACTGATAAAACTTAAAAAAAAAAAAATCTTTTACATCTAAACCATCTTTGGGGTTTCCCAGAAAGCCTCTGGGTGATGCCAAAGGATTTTCTTCCTCACTGTACGAAAAAAGGAAGGTTTGAAATAGAGGTATTCAGCATTCTGTAGATTTTTATAATATTTGGTTTACGTGAGGAGAGCTGTCTTGTTCATCTAAAATCCAATACAAAAAGACCTGACAACTGAACAAAAGAGAGGCTCAACCTCCATTCAATTATGACAAGTGAAATGTTAGCATTATGATTATGCATTAGCAGTGATGAATCTTTCACTATGGAAAGAAGCATGCTCCTTTGCACATTAAAGATAGTGAAATAATGGTCAAAAATTTTCAAAAGAAACATTCCATTTCAAGGTTTTAAAAGCATTTTTAGCTGGTGGTAATTCTAATGCATTTGATGGGATAAATTAAAACACCCTGAAGATGCTTCAGTGTCCTCACTCCTCATAATATTTATTTATTTTCATGGTAGTCACTGATTATTATTTTTTGAAATAAGTTTTATTTCAAAATATTAGGGGGTACAAATATTCTTGTTACATGGATGGATTCTATAATGAGGAAATCAGGGATTTTAGACTGCTTATTATCAGAATAGTGTACACAGTACATGACAAGGAAGTTTTTATTCCTCGCTGCCCTCCCACCCTCTCTGCTTCTTGGTTTCAATGCCCTTTGTGTCACTTTATGAACGTGTGCACCCATTGTTTAGCTCCCACTTATTAGTTAGAGCAGGTGGTGTCTGTTTTCTACTGGTGGGAAACTTCACTTAGGCTGATTTTCTACATTTCCAATCCCTGTTGCTGCAAATGAGATTACTTCATTCCTTTCAATGGCTGAGTAGTACTCGATGGTATGTGTATGCTACATGTTTTTAACAAGTCATCAACTGATAGGCAGTTAGGTTGATAACTCGTCTTTGCACTTGTGAATTGTGCTGTCGTAAGCATTCAGGTACAAGAGTCTTTTTGATAGAATGAGTTCTTTTCTGTTGTAGTTTTCTACAACATGCAGCATTGGCATTGCTGGATCAAATGGTAGGTCTACTATTAGATCTCTGAGGAATCTCCCTATTGTTTTCCATAGAGGTTATACCATGTACTAATTTGCAGTCCCACCAACAGTGTATAAGCTTTCCTTGTTCACCAAATCCATGCAACATCTATTGTTTCTTAATTTTTAAATAATGGCCATTCTGACAGGGTTAAGGTGTTAATACCACTGTGGTTTAAATTTGCATTTCTCTAGCGATTATTGACAGCAAGCATTTTTTTTTCTCATGTTTATTGGCCATTTGTATATCTTCTTTTGGAAAAACTCTGTTCATATTTTTTGTCCACTTTTTAGTGGGGTTGTTTTTTTTTCTTGCTAATATCTCTGAATTATTTGTGCATTCTGGATATTAGCCCTTTGTCAGATGTATACTTTGTAAATATCTTCTCATTCTGTAGGTTTTCTTCTATTTACTCTGTCAATTATTTCCCTTACTGCACAGAAGCATTTTAATTTAATTAAGTTCTGTTTATTTATTTTTGTTATTGATGTATTTGCTTTTGGGGTCTTAGTCATAAATTCTTTGCCAAGGCCAAAGTCCAGAGAGTTTTTTCTATGGTTTCTTCCAGAATTTTTATGATTTCAGGTCTTATATTTAATTCTTTAATCAACCTTTACTTAATTTTTGTATATGTAGTAAGATAGGCGTCTGTTTCATTCCTCTGCATTTAGCTACACAATTTTCCTAGTACCATTTATTGAATAAGACTTCCTTTCCTCAGAGTTCGTCACTTTCTGTTTTGTTGAAAATCAGGTGGATGTAGCTATATGGTCTTATTTCTGGGTTGTTTATTCTGTTCCATTATGTGTCTACCTTTAAACCAGTATCCTGATACTTTGGTTACTATAACTTGGGTTACTATACATTTGTAGTATAATTTGAAATCAGATAATGTGTTGTCTCCAGATATAGTCATTCTTTTTGCTTTAGAGTGCTTTGGTTACTCAGGCTGTTTTTGGTTCCATATGAGAGTTGAGGAGCATTTTTTCTAGATCTGTGAAAAATGCTATTGGTATTTTGATGCAAATCATGTTGAATCTGTCAATCATTTTGAGCAGTATGGACATTTTAACAATGTTGATTCTTCTAATCCATGAGGCTGTTTTTCCATTTGTTTGTGTCATCTATGATTTCTTTCCCCATTGTTTTCTAGTTCTTGTCGAGATCTTTCTTATGTAAGTATATTCCTAGGTATTTTGTTTATGGTATATTATTAGTTAATCTTGTTTGCTGATGATATGACCCACTTTCTGATTTGGATACCATAATTAAATAATTCATATGCCATATATAAAATACCATAATTCCCCCAGAATTACACCCAACCTGTATTTTATTCTCGATTTGACTCTCTGTTTGACTGTTACTAGACTACAGAAATGCTGATTCATGTATATTGATTTTGTAGAGACTTTGTTGAATTTATTAATCAATTCTAGGACTCTTTTGGTAGAGTTCTGAGGTTTTTATAGATATAAGATCATATCAGCAAACTGGATTAACTAATATGAATTCCACTTTCTGATTTGGATACCACTGTTTATTTCTATTATTGATTGCTCTGGCTAGGACTTCCAGTACTAGATTAAATAGAAGTGGTGACAGTGGATACCCTTGTCTTACTCCAGTTCTTAGGGGAAATGGTTTTTCAACTTTTCCCTGATTCAGTGTATTGTAGGCTATGGGTTTGTCAGATATGGCTTTTATTATTTTAAGGTATGTTCCTTGTATTCCTTGTTTGCTGATGGATTTTATTATAAACGTGTGCTGGATTTTATTGAATGCTTTGCTTTTTCTGCAGGCAGGCAACACCAGGGAGGCCTGTTGGGCAGGCTGCTTATGGACATAGCACACTTCAGCCTGCTGCAGAGGAAAGGTATGAGCCTCCCTGTGGAAGCCTGGGTGTGGTGGGCACCCTGCTGGAAGACAAGCAGCTACTCCTGAGAGCCCCTTACTATTCATTCCTTGAGGCATTTGTGTTATCTCCTATGGGAATTTCCCCAGCTGTTTGGCAGCTGTGGGAGGGGAGGAGAGACAGAGCAGAGTCTGAATGAAGCATTTGGGCTCCCTTTATCCCCTGGGATTCTGCTGGTTTGTTGCACTCTCCCTTCCTCAGAAGGCAGCTTACCCTGAATGTCTAAGCTCTGGGATTCACTGGCCCCTGTGGCCACCACAGTCTTGGTAGATGTTGGGAAATGTTTAAGTGGGGACTAGTGACAAGATAACTGAGGGACAGAAGCTCCATGGGCAGGACAAAGGCACATGGTGAGTGAAGCAGTATGGTGCCTGCCATGTTGGCTAAGGTTTGTGGTAACAGGGAGCGACCCTGAAGGGGTCTACCACTGCCAATCATTGTTCTCAAAAAGGTCTCAGTTCAGGGGTGGTGTCTGTGGCTCAAAAGGGTAGGTGCTGATCCCATATGCCAGAGGTGGTGGGTTCAAACTCAGCCCTGATCAGAAATTACAAAAAAAAAAAAAAAAAAAGTCTCAGTTCACTGCTAGCAGTAGTTTTGGGGCTGGTGATGAAAGAGAAACTGGTAGAGAAGCTCTCCAACAGATTGGGAGCCTATAGTCTGCAAGAAGTGTGAGGAGAGGAAGAGCAAAGACTCTTATCTACCTCTTATCTACCCTATTTACCCTTTCTACAAGGCTCCACATTCTTTGGAGTTTGACATCTGAGGAAATCTTACTTTTTCTTGTTCTGCGCTGCAATTTCTTCTCATGAAATCTCTGGTAGGTTCTGGAATGAGTCCCTCAGAATTACACCCAACCTGTGCTTTTTTTCTATCTAACACTTGTCTTCTTTCTGAGATGATCTGGTGACTAATGTCTTTAGTCAGCAATCTTGATTCCCCTTGACAAATTCTACATGAAACTAAACTTGCCCCAACTTTTGATATTAATGTTTATGAGTAAATAACCAGAGCTATTCAGCCTTATCACCAACAGGTGGTTTCTGTTTTTTTCTCATACTTGCCTAAAGACTCCTGCTAAATCCCTTGATCAGTAATTGTGCCTGCTGGAAAAAAATATCAAATATGATGATTAAAATATTCTAACATGTGTTCCTGACACTTGATATGACAGAGAATAGGATCTTGGTCACAGGTCCCCTTGTAAGTGTATGTCATCACCATGAATGAACATCTCTCAGACTACTAAGACATTGACTCAGGATTTCTGAAAGTTGCTTACACCAGACACAGACAACTTTAAGAAGTGGACTGCTTACTAATCCAAGAACAACAAAGCAAGGATTAATCACTACACTAAAGGAAATAAATTTAATTATGGTCAATGTTTTGTTTTGAATTGAGCATGTTATGAAAGTCTTCCTTATACTTTCTCTGTCTTTAATACTTGATCTAACAGGTTATGCTTATAAAAACTAGAATGAAACATTATCTAAATAGAATAGTCTACTTAATCCTTCATAATTTATAAAAAATCCTTTAAAGTTCTTAAAACAGATGAGAAGAAAAATTATCAGGAAAAGCTAATAATAGGCAGTGCCTGTAGCTCAGTGGGTAGGGCATCGGCCACATACACTGAGGATGGTGGATTCAAACCTAGCCTGGGTCAGCTAAAAGCAACAATGACAACTGCAACAAAAAAATAGCAGGGCATTGTGGTGGGCGCCTGTAGTCCCAGCTACTTGGGGCTGAGGCAAGAGAACTGCTTAAGCCTAAGAGTTTGAGGTTGCTGTGAGATGTGATGCCATAGCACTCTACTAAGGGTGACATAGTGAGACTCTGTCTCAAAAAAAAAAAGAAAGCTAATAATAATTTACAACATATGCTGTAAATAAAACAACATGTATTTACTGGTTTGGGTCTATATAACAACTTAAAGCAATTGTTAAATAATATATAAAATGCCTTTACTAATTGCTGTCCTTTCTTCAACTATAGGTTTTTATGGTATTGAATGAACTAAAATCTACCCTCCTTCTTACCACAATGTAATTGAGTAAATCAAATCTATAACCATGACCATGACTGAGATGTTACATTTAAAGGCAAATATAATTAGGTATGACAAGCTCATTAAAAAACAAGTGTAATTTATACGTGGGATTGATGTCCACAACGTCCTTTCAGGAAACTGACTTGGTTCACGCTTTGTGGCTTAAGGACTCTCAACCTACAGGCCATGTGGCCAGGAGAGCTGAAAACATGGAGCTCAGAGCGATGGAATCATCTCCAAGTTACAACAGCTATGGATTACTGATCCCAGCAGATGAGTAGAAATGGAATCAAGTATTTGTGTCACATAAAAGTTATCACAAAACAAAGGTTATACCGTAATACCACATGGCTCTCATGTTGATAACCACACAGATGTCTTTGTGAGTGATTCAATACTGTCTGCTGTACTTACTGTCTTTATAATAATAGAACTCGTCAAATTAGTGATCACAAAGAAGAGTGTGTTTACACTGGAAGGAGACAACTTTGAGAAACGGGACTGCTCTCTAATCCAAAATCTACAGACAGGAATTAATAACCCAGACTAAGATCAGCTCAGGGAAACAAAGCAAAGAAAAGAGAAAAGCTAATGAAACCTAGGAATGTCTTTTTTAGCTATAGTCCCAAATAATGAATCTTTGAGCCATCTCCTCATAGTCACTGACTCCCAGTCAACTTACCTCTCACATTTGCAAGGCCAATAGGTGACAGTGCGACTATCTTTTAAGAAGACCAATTTTTGCCCACCATGACCTGACTAAATGCAACCTTATAAACCATGGTAATCTTGTACTTTTTAAATTTAAATGTGGAGGGTTGGTTTTTCTTAAGCTTGGCTTCCTTGCAATAATTTCTAAGGAAAAAACTCTGTCCTTGATGCTTCGTTTTCATGTATTCCTTTCACAGACTGGAAAATGGCTGTGGCAACAACCACCTTCTGCCTTCATCATGCCAATCCTTTTTACTAAGCATGGGCTGTGTTTGTCTCCATATCTGACCCTTTGCTCTTGCTAGATTAGAATAAATATCTTATGAGATGCATAGAATTTCTTTAAATGAACCTACTCTAATGTGTCTGCCTGTTGTTTTAATTGTTTAGAGATTTACCCAAATAAAGAGAGAAATAAAAAAAAAAAAAAGAAAAAACATAATTACAATTACCTGGAGCTGGGGAAATAAATGGTCACTATGGACAAAGAATGAGACAAATTCTAGAAGGCATATCAAAGTGCTTTATGCTTTTTTCTAATGATAATTATTTTATAAAACAAATACAAACTTATGACCCATATCAAAACCTATTTCATATGCCTGAATTGGTCAGCAGTTGGTCTGAGAAAATGATTCAAAGAGTAACTCAGCCCTCTAAAAGAAATAACACTGAATGGGAGAGTCCTGTAGATTTATGGAATATGGTGTGCAGTTCTCTCAAGAGGTATTACACCCAAATAAATAACCTATTCCACCTGTCTGGAAGATAAAAAGGAATTGTATTTTTCAGCACCTTGAGGTCTCATCCAGAGGAATACATTGAATTAGATTCTGAGAAGTTCTTACACTCTTGAAGTGTCAAGAACTAAGGAAATGAATAGAAATATGAAGAAGAAGGTAGCTAGGATATGCATATTTAACTAGTATAGGAATGATTCTAAAAATAAAAATGGCAGTTAATTAACAGGAGATTTGCTGAAACACCTTTTTGAACTAGAAATAAATTGATTTTTTAGAAATACTGAAAATGAGGAAAGCAACTGATAGGATACATTTTAACGGGATTTGAATAATTTGATTAACTATTAAGCCCCAAATAATTACTTTAATTCATTACCTAATTTTAGTAGAAAAGAAGTAAAGATGAAAATTTAAACTTTCTGATTCTAGTTTCAGGAGAGAAACCCAGGAGGGAGTCTTTTTATTTTTATGTGAAGATTGCTATCTGACAAAGACCCAAGCACTTCCTAAGATGAAAATTTCGGAAGATGACAGCCTGTCTGAGAGAGGAAGAGCTCAGTTTCCATGAGAAATGTTTGTTTTCAGGGACAGAAATTAGTTCTCCAACCTGGGCATGCTCAGATAACAGTAATACATTGATTAGAGAAAGCAGCCTAACAATGAATTAGAAAACTGCCTTCTCTCCCTCTTGGTTTCTCAAATTGATTTACACCAAAATAAAAATCAGTCTCAATTAGGGATGCTAAGAGAGGAAATCATCCCTTTCTTTCTTTGTTGCTACCCATAGGATACCTTACCTACGAGTGCTCTTTTTCAAGAACATTCACATTTATTATTTCCGTTTTCATTTTGCATCACCTTATGCATATAAAAAGCAGATATAATGTCCAATTTATATAAAAGACAAATGCAATCCAGAGAGGTTAAACAATATGGGAAAGGTAACAGAGCTGTCTCCTGCACTTTGCACCTGTAAGTCTCTTGGGCAGAAGCTGTTCTCTCCAGCCTAGTCCTCCTCACGGCATCCTCTGAGCTCACTGTAGATCTGGACTCTTTCCCACCTCTGTGGCACCTTCACTATCAGCTGCTTCTTTAGCCAAAGATTCTATAAACATCCATTGAAGTTGTATCTAGTTAGCAGGTGTATGTGTTTTATTTTCCCAACAATAATATAAACCAAGGACAGACTGCTGTCTGTCAAACCTAGGTCTCCTGATAAATTAATAAACACTTTACATGCACCTTTTGACCACACAATATAAGAAGATACAACCAGACTTTGACCACTGAAAACTGCACTCACATTGATTCTGCCATTGTTATTACTGACCTCTCTGACAGGTCGGGGGAATTCTAGTTTTATAAAGATGCTGTGCTCTAAAAAGCATTACTTCCCAATGTAAGTGTGGGAAATGCTGTACTTGCTACCTAACTCAGAGATTTATAATGCTTCAGCAAATTTACTTTGAATTGGCAAAGTTAAGGCTCTGTGCAATCTAACAAGTGAAACGAAGGCCCCTGGTTAGCTTGGTTTAACCCAGGTTTTCCCAACTTTCTTGAATAGAGAAGATGTTTTGTGCAGGACACCCAGTCCCCTTCCAGAGAACTCAGATTCTGAGGGACTCACTCTGGAAAAGCTCTGATGTGACTATTCCTGTTTCTGCTTATGTATCACCAAATGCTCACAGATCTTCACCAACAAAGAAATCATAATTTCATAAAAAGTTGATTTAATGTTGATAAAAACCAGTGCTGAAAGGATCACTCTTCTATAAAAAAGGTTTGCTCAGGGAAGAACATGGTAGTCTATTTAAAGCTTTGGCTGATAGGAGCCACTCGCCCTAAGTACACCCTATTCTTAAATGCGTCAATCTTTCTCTCATTTCATACAGTATACTTTGTACACAGAAGACTTCATAAACTAGAAAGATAAATGGCATAAAAGAAGGATATATAATTATTTGCCTAAAACTTCATCTTTCTCATTAACCAACAAGATGTTTATGGAAAAATTTCCAGTACAGGTTCTTAAGTAGAGGAAGTTCACTGCCACTCACTTAATTTTGTTGCCCAAATTGATTTTGTACTGGGACCTCCCAGCCAAAGCCAAGCTCTTATTTCCACTAGGCAACTCTAATTCTCATATAAATTGCTGAACTGAGCTTTAGGTACTAAATGAATCTTACATGGTTTTGGAAGACTGGTTCCCCACGTTCTGACTTTGTTTATAGACAACTTATACACATCAAGAATTTCCTTTAATGCTGAAATAAAACTCAGAAGCCAGGTAGCCCGATGCATCTTGAGGTCAGTTGGACCAACATGAAATCTCTATTCTGACGCACTTAAGGGCCTTAAATTACATGCCAGGGGCCTGAACTTGTAAAATCTTATAAAATCTCTGTCCCCCTATGCTTAGGAGATAATCTCCTTCCTAGATACAAGAGGATTCAAAGCAGTCCTTATCAACAAAAGTAGCAATACCTTTTCACACACACAAAAAAATCTTCTCAGATTGATTTTTTAACAGTATTAGCTTATGAACTTGATTTCTAGGCCAAAGCTTAAATTTCTGTCCATGGATTGTTTTTTTAATGGATAAAGAAATTTGGCATCTTTGTATTTTTATAGCATATAGAATTGCTATCTCGAGAGAAAGAACACAAAACCCCAAACATATTGACCAAGTATTTTATTTAATACAAGCAGTTTGTGTTTTAGACACTTCTCCACATTCCCCAGCTGGTAAAAACACTGCTCCTATGAACTGTAAAAATGTCTTGTTTTTTTCCAGCACCAGGACATCTTGTAGACTTACACCTATGTGGTTTATGTAATATTGGCTGTTTCTTTGTTACTGACCACAGTGGACATATATGGAACTGTCAGCATTATAAATCCACCCGGAATTGCAGAATTTATATTGTAAGCTTATGTTGTGTGTGTAAAATGAACACTTAGGGAATTTATCTTTGATGAGGTTAAAATTTTGTTGAGTGTGTTTATGCTGTCCTGAAAAAAAATTAATAAGTATTGTAATTATATTGACTATATTCACAAATAGATTGGCACAAAAAGATAAGCCACAAAGATACAGTGTAAAAAGTGACAAAATGGATATAAAAACAGAGGCAAAAGGTGAGCTTAGAAGACCAAATGTGGACCAAAGTTTATTTCCACAAATTTCACTCAATCAAAATGACTAAATATTAGCTGAGGTGAGCCTCGCTGATGACCCACTTACTACAAGCAATATTTAATACTGCAGTAGAAAAGAAACTGGAAAGTCTTTTGGAGATTTCTTTGTTGTGATGGGATTGGAGCAAAGAAGAAAGATTCAATGAGGGGACTGCAATTGAAGATTACCAAAAGCAGGAAAGTATTGGATACAGAGTTTCTCTAGATCAGCTGGCTTGAAGCTCAGCAAAAGTACTGGTGTTTGAATTTTCTTATCTGAACAGTTGAAGTTTTTAACACTATTTGTCTAGCACATTAGGGAGCCCATGCCGGGGAGGGAGGCTGCTGTTCACATTTGGCCAGAGGACCTGGCCAATAGGCAGGACCCTGCCTCCTCCCGCAGGCTGTGCAGCTGAGGGCAGCCTCGGCCCCGCAGGAATCTGAAGTTCCTGGCTGTCTGCTCTCCTTCTGCAATGAGGTACTATGACAGGAGCTCCTTTCCCTGGGTGAGAAAGACTTAGCAGTGTCACCTTCTCAAGTACAGACCCCAAAGTGTGCCGGGCACACTGCCCTGGCATTCTGTCAAGCCCTGTTCAGGATGATCTGACACATGACAGCAAAGTAAGTGATTATCTGCAACCTGCAGGAGCCTACAGGTTGATCTAGAAATAGCTGAATTATTATTAAGCAATGATTGTGGTCAGCACCATCAAACCAAACCAAACCATGCAAATCCTTATCACACTTCCAGCAGAAACAATTAGGGGTCTTAATATTATGGAGAGATTTTCTGCGTTTTGTAATCTAATGCAAGCAGTCCCTGCTATATTATTTTCAAAGTCATTTGAAACTTGGAATATGCATACAAAAAGGTACAGGCTGTTGCCTTGTTTGAAAGTGTGAAGATTCAGTGATGTTTCTCTGGCCTAACACAATCCTATTAGCTAAACAGAGTTCACACAACAAATGTTTTCCTTCTAGAGTCGAATTGCTACGGTCAGGTTCAGAGGAGTGTGTGCGTGAATACAGGTGGGAAGGCAGGTGGCAAATACTTTCACGTGGGATTCTGCAATTCCTCAAACCAACCAGCTACAGCAGAGCGGGAGAGGAATGTGGGACTTCAGGGGGTGCCCCCACAGGCCACCAATGGGGACAATCGGGGCCCCTGCAAATGGCACTTATATCTTCTTGTCCACATTAGTTTCCAACAAATTTCCACAAACAGGGTGCCTTAAAAATCAGAAATTTATTCTCTCTCAGTTCTGGAGGCCACATGTCTGAAATCCAGACACGAGGGGTCAGGGCCACATCCCCCGTGAGGCTCTACGGTGTGCGGGTGGGGCTTCTAGCATCCCCCTACATGCTGGTGGCCCCTGGCATTATTGGCTTGGGGCTGTACCACCCTGACCTCTGCCTCCAGCTCTGTGGCCTTTCCCTTTGTATCCGTGTTGTCTCCTCTCCCGTCTTCATAAGGACATTCGTGTTTAGATTTATAGCCCACCTGGGTAATCCAGGATGCTCTCTAGACCTGTAACTTCAATGCAAGACTCTTCTACTGAATACGTCACACTCACAGATTCTGGGGATCAGGATGTGGGCAGATGTCTTTGGAGCCACTGAGTAACCCACTACACCTCCTCCCTTTCTCTGCACCCCCCACATTTTTCTTAAAGGGTGTCCCCTTCCCTCTCTGTCCTCTCTCCTTTTCTTCCTTTGTTTAGCTGGAGACCCAGAAGCTTCATTCTTGCTGGATTTAACCAGGAGTCTGAAGGGGCTTACCCTCATCCCCACCCCCAGAGGTGAAGGGCAGAACAGCTGCTTGCCTAGCCATCGATGGGGCTACTCAGTATGGGATGGGCTGAAAACAGGGATGCTGCAGGTTCCTCCCAAATTCATATGCTGACATCCTAGCTCCCAGCCCCTTAGAAGGTGACTTGATATAACAGTAAGGCCCTGCAGATGTAGTTAGTTAAATGAGTTCATGCTGGGGTAGGGTGGTATCCTTATGAAAAGGGGAAATTCAGCACAGAGGTAGGAGCACATAGGGGGATCGCTGTGTGAAGATGTGGGACCCCTCTACAAGCCCAAGAACAGCCCACATTACCAGCAAATCCCCAGAAGCTAGGAGGCAGGCACAGGCTGGATTTTCTATCAAGTTCCCAAAGGAACCCACCTACACTTTGGTCCCAAACTTGCAGCCCCAGCACTGTGAGGCAGTAAACACCTATCTGTGCCCTGTCCACTTTTATTGTGGCAGCCCTAGGAAAGGAACACAGCCCAAGAGTTGAATGAGACATATGTTTCAGAGCTGCTACTTTGAAGGGGAGACTGCACATCACAATTAGTCCAATTTTAGTTGACGAACAGTCATGTCTCACCAGTCATGCGTAATTCCGTGTAATTTGTTAGTTTTCAATACTCTTTGAAATCTCCTTGAATGATATCCATACCCTCTAGGTCTCAAATATTTCAGACCAGAATTTAAGACAAACTAAGGCAAAGCAAACAAATGGTGCTTGAGTAAAATTCGCCTCTCAGCCCATCCTGGGGGCTGCTATTGTTACTGTCCTTATCACCAGATTCTGCTCTGTCTGGACTGCTAAAGAGAAACACGCTCTGCGTTCTCTGGGTCACCTGAGCACAGGACCAGCACTGAGGGAACAGTGTGCTCAAGACTGAGTTCTCTAGCAAGTCCTTAAGAGCGACAGAAAGCCCATGTGTTTTCAGGGAGATAATCACCATCATTACTGGGAACAGAAAACAAAGTTTAAAATTCTGTCATAAGTGACTCCTCTCCACTGAGTCTGCTCATGAATTTCGGGAGGGTTAATGAGCCGGGTGACATTACCGAGAACACCTCTGTGCAGGCCTCTTTGAAGGAAGCGAGTGTGCGCACAGGGTCTCAGCTCAGAAATGAAAGATGACTTGCAGGCAGTACCCGGTGGCTTCAGAAAGCCCCCAACATGCCCGAGTGCACGTCCACCTGTCTGGGAAGATACATCACAGGAGGGGGCCTGGGCCCTGGGTTCTAGAGGAATACAGGAATAAATCATGTCTCCACAGTTCACCACCCACTGCAAAGGCAAAAATACTTTTTGTGTTTTTTCTACATAAAATGCATTGTTTTGGACTCTGGGTTTAAAACAAATGGTTATGCACCAGGGGGACTCTGGTGCTGTCTACACAAGGGAGGGGCAGAGTATATGAGTATATGCATATTTGGGTGTGTGGCCTCTCCTGAGCACACACACACACATACACACACACACACACATATGTGCTTAGATATAAGCATAGACATACGCAATGAATTTTGTTCATTGGCAAGTCAATAAAAACCTACAAAGGTCAATATACTTCATTGCTTGGTCCTGTGGTATGGGTCCGGAGACTCCTTAATAAATACAAATCATGTATGTTTTAATCCTAGCAGAATTAAACCGGGAGCACGAGGCTCTGTGTGACGCTCTTGTGCTGATCACACCGGTAGCTCCTTCTGGCTAATGAGATGAAACTCTTTGGGACTGGCTGGCAGGACCCCCGCAGATGGAGGGAGCTGCTCTTCTCCGAGTAGATGGTCCTGCTTGCTTTTTGTGAGTGACGCACAGAAGTTGGACTTTCAGGTTTAACTCGGTATTGTTCTTGCTTTCTGCACTGCTGTGACTCCCACTTCTCCAGGCTCAGGGCAGGGGTTCCACCCTTTAGGGAGGTTTTCCTGAATCCCCTCCTTCTAATCACTGGAAACTAACAGCGTAGTTTCTCCGCTCCCCCTTCCCCACCCTGAATCTAGGCATGCCTCTAGTGTAGGTAGCAAAAGGGCCTGCTCACCCCAGTAATCTCCTCAAGGCAAAGGATGTAGGCCCTTTACCCCCTGAGCTCCCCAAGTCCAGGGCTAGCTGGATCAGGTTGGTGTCCATAGACACTGCCGAGAAAGGCAGAATCCCATCTCTGCATCTACTTGGCCAGCGGACCAGAGCCCCATCCAATCCAAGCCCCAGCAAACAGTAGCCAGTGTCCCAAGGTAGTTTCTAAGACTGAAGTGGAAGTTATTTCCTCAGTTAGGGTAACTGCCTTTAGAGGTTTAAGTGATCTTAAATATTAGTCTTAAATTTAACTCTGTTGTTTTATTTCCCCCATAAAAGTTTTGTTTGCACATATTTTGGGATAATGCATTTAGTTGCCTGGGAAACCAGAGGGTCTGTGCAGAATGAGAGAAATGCTTCAGAGGGAACTAGCCACAGAATTATTTCTGGAATATTCTCTCTGTGCAACTATCTGCTTCATGGATGTACAGCTTACACACCTGAGCAGCTAGAAACCTCCCACTCTGCACCACTCCCCAGATGAGCTGACAGGTAGAGTCATCTGCGGTGACTCAAGCACAGATTTATAGGGGCCACACCAGTGCTATTTCCAGCTAATTGACATCATAGAGTTCAATGCTTCTCCTACTTGTGATTCTCAGATATTCATAGACATAAGCTATGCCTACTTAAGAAGATGGGAGGGAATGCTTTCTTTTACAGAAAGAAGGAATTTGGCAGGGTTCTATGGCTTTTTGGGAGATGTCTGTACAAGCTCAGCAGAGGGGCTCCTCAACCTTGACACTACAGAGATTCTGGGCTGGACCATACTTTCTCATGGGGCTGTTGCACACTTGTGCAATCGTTAGCCGCAGCCCTGGCCTCTACCCACTAGAGGCCAGTAGCAAACCTTCCATCTGTACCAGTTGTGACTAAAACTATTTCCAGACATTACTCAACGTCTCCTGGGGGACAAAACTGGCTCTTGTTGAGAGGGATTGGTCTAGTGATTCAGAGGTGAGACCAGGCCACTGCTGGAAGTGGGGAGAGGAAATCACTTTCTGAAAGGCATGTGATGGGCATTTCAAGGAGCTGAAGGGAGGATGATTTCTGCTAAAGTCTCCTGATGTCTGTTCTGTGCCTCTCACATGGCCTCAATAACCTCCTAAGCCCCTGGGAACTTCATGCCTCATGGGCTTTTGGAGGCTCTGTTGTGATTAGAGGGGAAGGCGAGGGATGTGATTTGGTGTAACTGACATAATACAAATTGCTTGTCAAATTTCCTCTCTCACTTGTCTGCAGAGTGCAATGGTAGGAGCATGTACTCAGAGAAAAATAAATGTCTAAACATGCATTGGCACAGACGGTGCACTAAATTTCAACCTGACAAATGAAAATGTAAGACTTGTCAAATGTGTTATGATAACTCTCATGGCAAGGAAACATCACCCTCCCTATGGAGACACTGGTGAGCCCTTGAGTTTATATCACTCATGAACATATTTGCTATCTACACCTGAATTTTAGGTGGGTGCATCTCCCCCTCATCAGGCTTTCTGAAATTCCATCAAGTCTGGAAACACTATGCATTTTCCAGACATCTACACCAGCCCCTTTGTGCCTAGGAAGTGTTCAATAAATAACTAGGTTTCATACCACTTGTGCAAAAGGAACATAAAAAGTATTCTGTTCGTCCTTAAGAGTAAATACCTTGTCATTTCTACCTCATACTAGGTTTGTAGGCCACCAGAACTCACTTAGGGAGGATATGTGCTGTTTTTGTCACAGATTACTGTTAACAAAATATCGTAATGGAGTTATTTCCAGTGCCAGGCTCATAGAGGGCCTAAGAAATGTCAATGAAAGAGTCTACCAAGTTGAATAAAATACCGTCAATAATCTATTCTTGGCATTTTGTTTTTAAAATAGTTTAGCTTCTAAATTTTTATGTGTACTTTTTAGTTTATGGAATTTTAACGATTGCCTCTTCTTTTTCCTTTCCTACCAATCTCTGATGAATTTCCTTTGGTTTTTAAGCCATGTTCTTTCTTCATCCAGGTCTATGGGTCCGTAGGCCTCTCCACCAAGAGTTCATGCCAGTTCCCTGAAACACACACAGGCAGCACCACAGGGCCCAGAGGGGCAGATCCAAGCAGAGACTGAGCTAAGTTAGCTGTTCCCCTTCGCTTGCCTCCTGGTTCTCATAGTTCCACAAAGCTTGCCTTCATGAAATGTGCCTACTGCCACAAACTAGCTTTCATATGTAATGCTACAAGGAGAAATACCTACCATAAACAACTGACAACTGTTTAGTTTTATTACAACTGGAACAAAAAACAAATTTAAAATACAGTCTATTTTAGAATCAGAACTTCAATGCATGGTAAATATCCCCACTGAAAGATGGGCTATGTCCCACAAAGAACAATGGCCAGGCAATATATAATACAGGACTGGAACCTTGGCCCACAACCCGCAGTAACTTGCCCAAGGAAACAATGCCTTATTTATAATAAGCAACCCATGAAGCCGACCTGCTGTAAGTCAGTATTGCAGGAAGCCTGATTGGTATCTCTAGTGACAACTCAAAACTGTAACATCTGGCCCTGGATGGTCAGGACTTGGTTAACAAGTGACAGCTTCTGGAATTTTTGTCCCTGCTTGTAACTTAGGACCAACTAGAGAAAACCCAAGATATGCTCCTGCCTGACCAACCCCAGAGGGCTCCCCACTTCCGGTTGGCCCCAACCTCCCCTCACCAATAGCCACTGATCAGGGCATACCTGAAGCTTTCCCTTTTCCCCTCTGAAATATTTCCCACTCCTCTGCCTTTGAGTCTCTGCCAAAATGCAAGCGATAGTGGCTGACTCCCGTGGGACAGCAAGCTAAAACTAGGTTGCCTTTGCTTGCCTCATTTGGTTGGCGTCTGTTTATTTCCACAACACTCACCCTGCCAGCATGAGAGCACGTCCATTCTTACGTAGACCACCCATACTGACTGGTGGCTTTCCTTTTCAAGGGTCTCAAAGAGACTCTTTATTAAAAAATACCTTCATCTCTAGAATGGAGCGCAACCGCCCAATGGCTAGAATGCCAGTGGACACCCACAAAGCTTAGAACATACAAAGAGATGTGAAGGTTAATTGAAATAGAAAAGAATTTTGGATGAGAGACAAGCAATTAGTCATATTGGAATTTAACCAGGGCAACAAACATACAAAAAATAGAGATACAGCTTCCTGGTAAATTTTACTAATCTTGGTAAAAATTGGAGATGAACTGGCAAGACAAGAACCTTGACCCTCATTCACAAGAGCTTTGGCTACATCGTAAGCCACCAATTTCAACTTGTGTGTTTGGAACATCTCTCAGTCATGAAGGAAGGAAGAGAAAAATACACACTTTGACACTAAAAAATACACACATTTGACACTAATAAAGGAATTTGTAAGATATGTAAAAATGTTCTTCCAATAAGTAGGAAATAAAAATTCCGAAAGATTTTTTATGAGAGCTGAGTCATTCCCCTTACTCTTTTTGAGTTAGAACTTTGTTTTAGCTACAGACCTGTAATCCCTGTTCTCTAAACTTAAAGCACAAATATTAACTGTTTGTTCATTCAATGCACACATATCGATAGTCTGACATTTGTTGGCCTTGACTCAAAGGCAAATAGCAGTGACGTGATTGACCTTGTAGCCCAAAGCAACTGAGAATAAACCTCAAAATAAAATTTGATTTTAAAAACATGCAATTTCTGTTTATTGTTACCTTTACCATTCAAAGCTGGGCATTTAATAAGCACTGTCGCCCATCTCCTGTGAGCTCCCACACCACTTAAAGCAGGCACAAGAATCCCATTGTTTGTGAATATTTAAGTGATAAGTGTGGTTTTAAACGGGCCAGTGCTCAGTTCCTGGATGAATGGCCTGCCTGACAGCAGAGATCTCCATATACTTTCCATGCTTAGTTGGGAGGGAGAAGTTGAACAGAGGTATAAAGGAAGGGACACCATGGCTCGAAGGCTGTTAAGGTTCAATGGAAATGAATTGTAGATAATTAACAGCTTTGTACTACCTGAGCTTCTGTTCCCTCTCAATATCATATTACTCTTGTCCATGATGAAACAGAGCAATTCCTGTGGTGTGTATACTTCCAGTTCATGGACAACCAAAACTACATACCCCCGGCTGAACTTCTGTCCCCAACCCCCTGCCACACACATAGCTGAACAACCAATTTACATGCACGTGACTATCTTTAGTAACATCACTCCATAGCCACTGTTCTCATTAATATCACTTACTATTCCAGAACGTTCTTGCCCAGGCAAATACCTGGATTGTCTGACATAGAAACTTGTCAAAAGACCCACTGACTCCTCAATGGAAATTAAGAGATGGTTTGTGCCTTAAGACTCTTTGAATTCCTATTTCTACCAATTCTGAATGATGGAGAGAACCATTATTGAAAGACCCACCTTAAACTAACCTTCAAATTCTCAACAAAATCTTTCCTCAGCCCTCCCGGGCACTGCAAAGCCCCCCTGCATGGTGCTCCTCTCATCATTGTGAGCAGCAAACTCAGCTCTGTTCTAGCATCAGGTTGAGCTGATGATCTTTAGGAAGCCAGCCATGGGCACCAGCAAGGACCTATTTTGTTTTTCACTAGAAATCCAAGTGGATTAGGGCAATGGAGGAACCTGCTAGCTGGTCCCTCATTAGTTAGTTACACTATAAAAATTGTTGGATAATACTTAAAGTTTGTATATTTTCATTGATGAGACTTTATTTTTGATCTGTGTCTATGATTTTTTTTCTTCTTGAATTGATTTATTTCCTTGTATTAGAACAAACACAACTCAAATAGGGCAATGGCCAGTTCAGGTTTGGATTTAATCAGTCTCTTAAAGATACGACATAATGTAGGTAACTTATTTAATGTTTCAAAGAGAAATTACAATAAGGAAAGGGTGATAGACATGACTTGTAAGCTTATTGCCAGCTCAACTTAATCTCAGATGACTAATCAATTTGGTCTCATTTGAAGCTTAAACTAGAGGTGCTTTTCTCTTTTCTTGTCTAATGATTCACCCCACAAGCTTTGATGTTTTTGTAAGTGGAGGCAAGCTTATCAGAGAAGACTGAGAGGAAAAAAAAAAGGAAAGTTTAAATGGTGCCACGAGTGAACTAGATGAATTTCAATGTCTGCAAGAAGGGGCTGAGCTCTTTGGAATAAAGTAAAGCATATTCAATATTGAAGCAGAAATTCAACTACATCGGATAATGCACTCAAATCCCTCTTGAGAACCCTCATCTCAAAAGATTTGCCTAAAAATATACGATTTACCTGAGATATTTCATGGTTCAGTGGAGACACCAAGAGATGCCCTTTCCTGGTGTGCAGCATTCAGACAATGCAGAGTCGCTGGCGTATCAAAGACAGGACACTGTTGCCTAGAAAGAGACAACCGTGGCCGGGGCACCCACGGGGTCACAGCGTGTGCTCCATCTTTGTGTTCCTGTGTTTGAATTTGTTTAAGGCAAGCTTGTTTTTTCTAATTAAAGCCTACAGTTCTTGGCAGTTTTTCTCCTCTTAAAATTAAGGAGTAACAAAACGGGTTTGTTCTTTTTATCAAATTCTGCACATGTGTATGGGATATAATTTACAGGCACTTGGGATTCCAGCCACTTGTGTTGCTGCAGATTGCTCTTTAGTGCCAACAGTTTGCTTCATTGTTCCATTATTTACCAGTGGGCTTCTTGGAAGAATAGAGATGTGATACCAAAATATAAAACCTTGTTGAAAGGAATAAGTTTCTTTTGGGGAAAAATTAAGCATCTGCATAAAAAAGATTTGTGCCCACAATAAAATGGGAAAAATGTGCTTTGGAGGAAAGGCATCATCACAATAGGCTTGAGATAACTTTAAACATACTGAACATTTTTAATCTCTTGTTCACAGAACAGAGGTGCAGAAAAACCTTTGCCTGGAGCGTCCATTGAACCAAGGGAAGTTCATGAAAGAACAGGAGCCTGCAAAGAACACGTGCTGCCAGCTCTGGTACTGCTATTGCTGCAAAGCTGAAGAGTAATAATAATAGCAGTGGATTCACTCGAGGCTGCCATGCTCCACGTTGTAAGTCCTCTATACGTACTTCACACACGACATTATTCTACGGCCGTGTTTTTCATCCTTTTTGATCTCACAGCACACTTAAACATATAAATTTCTGTGGCACACTTAAATCATGTTGGTAGAGAAAAGAGCAGAAGAACACACTTACTGTGCTTCGGGCTTGTTTTGAAAATAATTTAATTAATTATCTTTAAAAATTTTTGCAGCACACCTAAGCTCCCCTCACGACACACCAGTTGAAAATCACTATTCCTAGTACTCTATATGTCTCCATTTAGACTATTATTCTAAATACTTTATATGTATTTCATATGGAGTATTGTTCTCAGTACTCCTTATGTCTTCATTTAGAGTATTATTCTAAGTACTCTATATGTGCTTTATATGGAATATCAATTAAGCACTCTCTATGTACTTCATATGGAGCATTATTCTAAGCACTCTACATGCACTTCACATGGAGTATTATTTTAGTGTTCCTATATATGTCCTTCATATAAAGCATTAGTCTAAGTACTCTATATGTCCTTCATATGAAGCATTAGTCTAAGTACTCTATATGTCCTTCATATGGAGCATTAGTCTAAGTACTCTATATGTCCTTCATATGGAGCATTAGTCTAAGTACTCTATATGTCCTTCATATGGAGCATTAGTCTAAGAACTCTATC